>PQWD01004028.1:101079-192233 GCA_019425675.1 Leucinodes orbonalis
TTGAAATGTTACCAATCGCACGGTACCTATTTGAGTTAATAGAGCTCAGTAACATTGGGGGAAATACTGATGATATAATCGAATGGATTAATCATTTATTTGGACGGCGGTCATATAACTTGGGTTACTGAAACTCGCTTCGTGACTCGATAAGTCGGTTGGACGTAATTGGGACATAAAATATCTTACAAAAGTCTAAAAATGTGCTGAAGTCATACGGAGTTGTCATGTAATTTTAGGTAATTGTTTACTGTAAAAATTGTTTGGAAGGCACTAAACCTTTAACGACAGTAGAAAATAAATTTAGATAAATATGTAAAAACTACTTGTATTTTAAAAAATGCCAGTATTTTTTGAGTAGATACCTACGACTTTGATTGCTATTTCTTAATTGCAACATAAATTTTAATCTTTCACAAAACAAAAAATGGTCTGCATATCATATCAATCAAAATTTCCACTGAAATCCGCTCGTTTTCAAAAATACAGCTTCCTGGCAATTTAAAAAAACGACTCTCCATTAACCCTTTTCTGACCAAATATAGATCAAACCTGTTAACAGGAGGTGGTTTCCGCGTATTCATAAAAGCTGTCGGTTTTTTTTCAGCTCCGCAAACAAAAGACGAGCGGCGCGTCGTTGGCGCACGCAGTATAGTAAATTACGAAACAGTTCGCATGGAAATGAAATGCTGCTTCCGGGCCATTAAGCGATTTGAATTTAACACTCGTCCTTCATTTCCTATTACCGCAGAAATTGCGCGTCTCGCAAACGCACCGAGCAACTGGTGTAAAATTTATAAATACACGAGGTGCGCGTGCGAACGGCTGATTGGCAAACGCCTATTAGTTCACGAATTAATGTGTTTAATTAACTGGCATTTAGAATTTATAGCCGTAATGAACATACACAATATTTACAACACCAACCCGTGCGTATACTGCAATCACGACTATTTAACACTGAAACTGTTTTCATAATGGTAAGACAGGTTAAATATTTGGAATAGCAAAGCGGTTTTACAGAAAAATAATACAAAAAGTATATTGTTTTGGTTGCCAAAAACCTAAATGATGTTATATTTACTTTTGTAAACAAATGGAGTGCGGAAGATTACAAAATTGTATGTTTTAGCTATTATATACGTACGATAATGTAGTTATTATACTACAATAAGTTGTATGAAGTTTTAGTAGTAGGAAACTTTAAAAATGTAGGACGTACATTTCCAATATCATAAATTTATTTCCACGGCACTTGCAACATCGAATCAATTACAGAACTTGCATTTATAGAAGCAAAGTTGCCAAAGTAAATAATAAGTAAGTTAAACTTGCTGTACTAAATTACAGAAAGGCGATGATATCCAAAATATTTTGCGCGTATTTTCAAATTTATCTGCTAAAAGCAAACGAAATGAACGAATTAAATAATAACGTGTTCTCTTTAAAATTTTGAACATAGCAGTTTAAAATCATTTCAGACAAAGAGTACACCTAGAACGTTTATTCAGACGTCTGATCAAAGAGGAATAGAGTAATCGATGTGGAATAAATCACACAGAACAAATTAAATACGTGTGTGAAGCAATTGAGCTATCGTGGATGTGAGCCAATCCGGTGCTTTTTATCGAGCTCCTTCGGAGGAAATGAAAAAAATCGGGAAAGATTCACAGATATAATTCGTTGGAACGTTGCCGTTCGATCACACGGACTCGACAGATGTTGTATTTTACTCAATAATTTTATAACAATCCTTAGGAAAGTGTGAAAATTGCTTTTGCTACGTATGCACTCTTTTCAATTTCTTTAACTCCATTTATTAGACTCTTATGAAACTTCATAATCGTATTAAATTTATTTTCAACTAAAATAAGTTTGTTTTTTATAATTACATGAGCATGAAACGAGTGCGGCTTAACTTATTACGAATAAAGTTATCTAACTCGCGTAAATGATCATCCATCTTCATTGAGCGTGAAGTGCTTAACTTCACGACAAAATGAAGACCTCCAATACGTAACCAGACTATACATTTAGTCACAGCGGTTGCCTCAAACAGTAAGTGCCTTTCCACCTTGTTACTTGTGATAAATTGCGCGCAGTTCAGCGCTTTATTGGTGTAAATCTAGCTGGGATTAGTATTCAGTAAAAGGGGTTGCGAAGATCAAGTTGCGTTTTTTAATCAACACATCGCAATCCGTCAATAGGACGCCGCTGACTAAAACAAAGCGATAAATTAAGGCAGGAAGCAGGAGGCGACTGGCGAACGCTCGCCGCTCGTATTGAAAGATTTACTTCCTCTGTTTAATTGCAATAACGGCTAGGCACGTTGGTATCGTATTTTTCTTTTTACACTCCGCCTCTTATTGCTTCGGGCCGTTAATAAATTTATGACGCCCGAAAAGTTCAGCCCCCTTGCAGCCTCTGTGGCGGGCTGAAATTAGGTGGAAATGCGAAACAGAAATAAAAGCCGAGTCTCAGGTGCGTTGTTCCCGCCCAACGGCTAGTGGATTAGCTCTTGACTCCCGGTTAAATGGCTCGCCGCTCATAAAAGTTCTTAACACTCATAGTTTGGGCTACCTTCCCGTTGACTAAAATTTCCCTCTAAAAACTTTGCCGGACAGCTACGGTGTTTGGGCCTACATACTTTGGGATGTGTCGTTATAGTTAAAAGCACTGGACACGTAACTTTGTTATTTACGGGAGTGCACTCGTTCTCAGATTTTATTCGGTTGAAATTCAATTACATTTTCGTACAATAAAAGGGAAATTCGGAAACTCACATTAGCGCGCGGCTCCTTTAAAACCTCCGATGTAATCTGAACAAGGAACAAACACGCCTAAATAACAATAACTAATAAAAACTTTGAGCAGCAACGAAATTGTATGGGGAAATTGACCAAATTATTATTTACGACTGGAAATTAAAAAAGGCATTATGGAAGATTACTTTTCCCTCTTTCGGGAATGTGATATTAGATATGTGGTTTGTGCTACTGTTTATGGTAGCGTTTAAATATAATTTACCTTTGTTCATAAAGCAATGGCCAATAAAATATTTATATAATTTATTCAATATAGTAGTAACATGAAACTTAAAACCTTCAGATTTAAATTGCACTTCTTAATATTGAAATTAAGTGTATCGTTCAAAGTGATTGCATTACTGACTAGCTCCTGCCACGGCTTCGCTCGCGTTAAGATATTATTTTTTCCCCTACTTATCCACTAAGTGGTAGATTTTATGAAATGCTATGATGCCTATGTCATAGCAGCTTTATGAATCAGCCTGTTCAGTTTTAAATTGACAAAACTTCATACATACTTTCATCCCATATTTTATCCCTTGGGAGTAGAATTAACCAAAGTCCATTCATAGCGTTACCTCCGTCATACTATCTACCTGCATGCCAAATTTCAGACCGATCCGTGGTTATGGCTGTGTGTTAATAGATCACTATGTCAGTCAGTCAGTTACCTTTGAGTTATATATACTTAGATTTACTAATAATAATAATTATACCAATATATTATCATGCTAGTATACTATTTTATAATAACTAGGCTTTTTCAGATGATTGATCATTAGTTGTAATTATTTATAGTGTTATGATTAGTTTTAGTAACTTCATGTAAACAAAAATACAGTAATGTTTAGTAGGAATATTTTAACACTCGATATCAACCTGCAAACTTACCCATTAAAATTTTGATTTTCACAACAAACATGGCGACAAAATCCTACGTTCACAATTTATACCTGAAATTTGACCGTTGTACATATAAAATACAACCTAACGCAAAATGTTCCGTTGCCAACTTTACCAAATGCCGAGACCAAAGAGATTATGAAAACATTTCTCTTTACGATTCCACATCAAAAGGTTCCGTTGCTACTATTGACCGCTATCAGTCACATGGATTGTGTTTGGCACGCTAACCTGATATATAGGTACAGTTAGGAGGTAGGAATTCTTTGGGTAACATTTTCTGCCATTGTAGTATATATGAAAATCTCGATTGAAGAAATATTACAGCGTCTACAGACTATTCCTGGTCATAAACTATTAATTCCATTCGACGACCCATTTGGTGTTACGGTTGAGACGTCAACTGCAACACCAAGGGTTCCCAGTTCGATCCCAGGCAGTACAAACATTGTGTGCATGAAATGTCAGTTTGTAATGGTCTGGGTGTTTCTATGTAATATGACGTATTTACAACAAAAAAAATATAAGTATGTGTATTCGTGTTTAGTACCCATACACAGGCTTCACGCTTAACTTGGGGCTAGATGCGCTGTGTCATGGATGTCAGTGGATATTTATTTAATTCCAGTACATTGAGAGCGTTGGTGGCTTATTAGTGTGTACTGTTGCTTCGGGTCTGAAGAGCGCAGATACCGTCACGTATCAATGTATTTCGAACACGTGAGAAAACTGTGCCGCTGTGAAGAGATTCAAAGGTTATGCATGAAGTTGGCCAATCTGCACTGGGCAGCGTGGACGACTAAGGCCTATACACCTTACGATAGGCTCGTATGGGAGTGTTATGATCTGATGACGATGATTATGATAAGACGGAACATTGATATTAAAAAGACTCGTTAATGTTTCTTATTTTTGAAAAGCTTTATAGTGAGAAATTCAAACAAAATATCTTCTATTCAATCAAAGTAACGGTGTGATACTGAAATATAATTATTTATTATAGGTATAATCTTTTTCTGACGGCAATCGTTGTAAATTGTATGTATATATAAAAATATCAATGTATAAATACTGCATTATATATTTTAAAGAACATATATAATCGCATCTATTTATCCATTTTGTTATTTAATTCAATTAAGAAAAAAACATCATATAATCTATTAAAACAAATTGTATTTATTACGAGGTTTTTTAATACATGTATGTATAACATTTGTCTATTAGCTATGCTAATTTTTTGTATAATAAATTTACTAGGTGGTAGACTCGGTGCTAAGTTGTTTAGGTAGGTACCTTAGTGCCAGATATGTCCCGTGAAATAGCAGTGTTTGCACTTCTGTTCTTTCGGTGAGGGCATTGTAATAGAAAAATTCTGGTTATACGAGACCTCACATCTGTCGTCTCGGTTGCCGGGCGTGGGGCAGTGTTGACAGAAAAAATACTACTAGTATAAAATTCATTCAATACTGCTTATGTCATGGTTATCATATCACTTACACATGTGGTGCACTGACCGTCCGTTCACTTACATATAAAATGTAAGACTTTCATATCGATCTGAAAAGACACAATGTACAAAATGAAGATATTTATGGAGCGAACCAAAATTTATTCGGAGCATGCAGTATTAAAAAAATAGCACTTCACATCGTATCTGCTCACCCTCACCGGGCCTAATGTCCGAACCGTAAAATCAAACTCAAGCACCTTTATGTTAATGTCTAAAACACAGCTCCTCATTTTCATTCCGGTCTCTCGCCACGTGTCGAGTTACCTCATTCGTCTTATAAAGGTTTGAAATTAACATTTTGCACATTTTGTTGTGGCATTTATACTCATGGACGCAGTGGAGTTCGTAGAACTTCTGTTTCACTAGGATGCTATTACGCTATTGTGGATTTATACTACTAATTATGACTTTTTTATTTTAATGTAATGAAACTAAAAGTAACTTCAAATAACATATTCAGCAAATACTATATAAATAAAATGAAACGAACTTATGTGATTAAGTTTACAAAATATAAGGCAGTATCACAAAGCAGCGATTGCCTCAACATACTTCTGAATAATATATTTTAGCCGATTCTCCATTTCTCATCTTCCAGCGACTTTTGGTAATTCGTGGCCATGGTAAGGCTCAACGAGATATTAAATCCTGTTTACATTTTTGTGTTTGGGATGAAGCACTGTAGCTAGTAAAAAAAAAGAGCAAAAGAATCCTAACATTATTGGCAGAAAACAAAAAGACATTGCTATTAATTTCCACCAACACTTCTTAAATAAGATTTACCGTTAGCACCTGTATGAAACCGGTCCTTACTGCCCTAATGTTGAAATAATGTACGAACACGTACGAGGCCGCCGTGGAAAGTTTGTTCGCCCTCTTTTATTGGATATACGTTTCTATAAAACTGTAATTAACTATACGGCTGCGGGGATTTTTGCAATGAGTGCACCACGTAATTAATGGCATTATTTCGATATGTGGCGACCCTGGAGCCCTATCATATGGTCGTTGCACTTATTACAGCGAATGATATTATATTATTTCAAAAATATGAATGTTGAATATTATTTGTTTTCGCAACGAGTTTCGTATTCGATTTAAGAACTATTCATATTTTAATAGTGGTACATCCCAGTTAATTATTCAGGTCACATATTCTTCATATGTTAATGAACAAAAAGCATAGATTCATTTATTTGTAGCGAAATCCATTGAAGAAACATTTTAGTTTAATGTGTATTTAAACACGTTTATTTTTGACGTTGACTTAAATAATATTTAAGTTACACTTAAACTTATAAAAAATATAATATAATTTAATTTTATAATGATGATCACCTGTAACTTCCCTACAACCCTTATGTATTTTGGAAGAAATACTGTTAATGGAGCGTCGGTGCTCAATGGTGCGGACTGTCGCCTTCCTACCGGAGGACTGAGGTTCAAATCCCGACACGTACCAATGTTTTCGAATTTTCGAAAATATATGTACGTTATCCGACGCTCTTACGGTGAAGGAAAACATCGTGAGGAAACCTTCATGTACGCCTGCGAAGAGATTCGAAGTTGTGTGTGAAGTCGTCCAATCCGCATGGCCCGCGTGGACGACTAAGGCTAATCACCCATACGGGGCTCGTCCCTCGGTGGGACGTTTAATGAGCTGATGATATGATGACTGTTAGGTAGCTGAGTAGTATTTATCAAAATGTGACCTAAAAATAAAATCAAATAAGCAAACAATACCGTAACTTTAATAGCATATTATATGCACACAAAACCCAAGTCACGCAATTCCCCCAAAAAAAAACAAACAACGTAAACTATTTACCGAGCGTCGTTCTGCAAGCTCATCTATCTAAGATCGGCGAGATATGAAAGAATTACCAAGAATCCTGAACATTCGTTAACTGAGTTGTCCCGTGTCGGGGGACGTGTCCAAACAAAATGTAATTTTCTCCCGAAGCGCTCTTACGTGACCCGACAAAGATATAACGCTTTATTAAATTATTTCAGCTTTTATAACTAACTGCTACTGACAACGGAAAATTAACGACGCTCCGGTAATAAGATGACTAATAATAAAAATGTGTACATAGAGTGATAGCAATAATTTAAAATTTTGATAAAGAACAGTCTTTTTTCAGAAGGTATTCACGCCCCAGGATAATATAAACATAAAGAAGTCATAGTTTATGAGCATAGCGCGTTAGGTTTAAAACGTATTCATGGTAAATTTAAAATTAATTAATTTTAAATTAATTTATTAAAAGCATGATTTATTAAAGTTAAAATATTATATGTACATTACACGCATTATTTGAGAATGCTGACTCTACTAATTTATGGTAAAATAAAATAAATTATATTATTATAGAATGGAACCAATTCAGGTAATTCCAATAGTTTACTTCATTGAGCAAAAAATGATTACATACAAGTTTTTTAGTGAAAGTAGTTGTAACAGATGACTACACATTAATTTAGCAAGAATGTTTATCATCGCCTTCAACATAATGAAAATGTTAACTAGTAAATTTTTTAACCTCATTATATGATTTGTGCGTGCAAAGTGGTATCTTTCTCTCTTCTTTTAAAACTCAAATAAATATAGCGATGCCTTAATTGAGGTTTAGGTTCTATGGTTTCTCATTAGTCTAGTCGTCTTAGCAGTCGGTTGCATGATGTCTTTTTATTACATTCCTACAAATTTAGTATATATGTATTTGATAAAAACATAAGTGTAGTTTCTAATATATCAAGTTTTTTGCTGTATTGATATAATAAAAATATTTTTAAAATTATCATTCCACAAGTTTAAAACTGTATTTCTGACTTTGTAAAATTTTAACGTTTTACAAGTCTTTCGTTCTAAACCATTGTCATTGATTTTAATTAGGCACAACGATATGAAACGCGAACTATTAAATTTCTTTAAAAAACATTATTTAAATCTAGCCTAAAAGTAGCAGAATTAAAAAAAAACTACGCCCACCAGTTACCATTACTGCAAATGATTACCAGCCGGAACTGTGGGCAAATATCTATTACATCTCATAATAAATGTGCTCGCACTCGCGACTAGGGCATAAATATAACGCGACAGTTATATCATTGCAACGGAACTGCGATAAGGAAATGTTCCGTCGACTTGACTTACTTTTGCTTATTATACTTAGTTGGTTTGGTGTAGGATAAATAAGCTTGTACTAAAAACATGAGTGAAGGATTTCATTTTGAAATTTTATCAAACGTCTGCAACATTAGTGAATTGGTCAAGAAACATAATTAACTTCTTTACTCATAATGATACACTAAGTATATTCGTCAAGTCAATTTGAAATCACAATTCCACCGCCAGACTCAACTGTTTACTAAGAATCAATAATCTCATAAAGCACCATCCTTCAAAATCCATTTATGTGATATCAAATAAAATAGTCAGCGGACCATACTATTTATTCTTACTCCGCCCGAGACAGAGATCAAATGGCCTTTGTCTTACCCTCTTTACTTATTCAAACAAAATTACATATGCCTGCTCCTAGATCGCCATTGCCCGAAATTTTACGCGTTGGAGATAGTGTCATGAATATAAATCTATCGTAAAGGACACCGAGAGACAACTGAGTGAATAGTGATGGCGGACGTAGCGTGTCACTTGATATTTTACATTCGCGGATATTGTGTTAATGCTACTAGTCCCAAGTGCTGTTAGATATGGAGACGAAAGATGATCTTGTAAAAAATGTTCGTATATATAGGTACAATCCGTAATTTATACTTTATGTAGTACAAGTACCTATTAATAGATAATGTAAATATTTATAATTGATATTTAGATTAATTTGTAAAAATAAATGTATGAATGAATATATTTCATAAAACAAGCGTTGTGGCTCATTGGTGTGGACTGCTGGCTTCTGATTTGGAGGTGCAGGTTGAAATCCCGCCGCGTACCAGTCTTTTTGAATTTCAGAAATTATATGTACGTTGATACGACGCTCTTACGGTGAAGGAAAACATCGTAAGGAAACCTGCACACGCCTACAAAGAAATTCAAAGGTTTTGCGTGAAGTCGGCCAATCCGAACTGGCCTGCGTGTCGACTACAACCTATACACCTTATACGGAAGGCTCGTGCCCCTTGGTGGAGACGTATAATGAGCTGATGATGATAAAACAATCAACCCAGAAACTATCAAAGGATAAAATAAATAAGTAGATTTTGAAAAGTTGTTATTCAAACTGCATTATAGAACACGTGATAAAAATCACAAGTTGGTTCACACATCCCTATTCGAAGAAGAGTTTACGGCACAGCTCACTTTGCATTCTTTGGACGGGCGACCCTTTATAGCCGTTTTATAGACTCAGGTCCTTTTGCATAAAGCCTCAATACTTGAGTAAGTTTTCGAGTCATGCCGCCGCTGTCGGACCGGTCTTAATGCAGATGCTTACGAAAAACAATTCCTGTGGCAATTCATTTTATTCTTATTTCATGTATTGGCTAAGCGTTTGTCAGAGTCATCTCATGATATGAAGTTTGGTCTTTATTTCGGACAGAAAATTAGCCTAGCTATTCAGCTTGGCAACGTAACTAACCTCTTGGGTACCTTTTCACATGATGGCAATCTCATACGGGTATTTTAATTTATAAGATACGTAATCTCTATTAATAAAATATCTTTTGAACTTATTTTTATTTTTTAATATATAAGTTGAAATTAAATAATTTGCAAAGATAAATATTATCTTCATTAATAAATTTACGTCACGAGTTGAATATGATATTAAGATATGATAAAATTAATATGTTAATGCAATAGCATGAATATGAGAACTCGTACATGAAACTTTTACGCATCGTTCAAAAACTCTCCTAGAAGGAAAACTTTTTCAGTGAGTATGAATGACCCCAGAACTTCAGCAAACGTGCTGAATCGCTTAAAGATTCGTCATGTCTGTCTGTCCATCCGTCCGTACGTCACCCTTTTTTCTCCGAAACTATCAGCATTCATCATCATCATCATTACAGCCTAAAATGTCCACTGCTGAACGAAGGCCTCCCCTAATAATTTCCACGCGCGCCGATCACTAGCAGTTGACATCCATCTGCTACCCTTCACCTTAACCAGGTCATCCGTCCATCTGGTTGGGGGTCAGCCTACGCTTCGTTTTTCGTTACGTAGACGCCACTCGAGAACCTTTCCGCCCCATCGGCCATCGGTTCTACGCACTATGTGCCCAGCATTATACTGTTAAAATTTGTAAGATAATGTATTCTGTGAACCGCTATAAGCGTCTGACAAGAACTTGAAAAAAAAAATTCCCATACATTGCACTGAAACTCAACATTTTAATATGAGTTATATATAAACTACGAACTTATGAACATAATAAATAAACATTTAAGCATATAAACCTCTAAACAATCCTTGGTTACTTATCGTAGTTAGATGTAGCCAGGGCCCAGTAATTCAAAATATTCACAATCCTAAGTAAGCACCTATTGATCGCCCTATTTTATCACCAGATAAAATAGTCTCTTGGTGGAAAAATCTTATTTGAAATATTCGTCATGTTTGGAGAAATACACTTTCAGTAGCCGTATTGGTTAATCGGAAATATTTGTAACATAATCGCGAACATGATTTTATACGTTACTTTATTTCTATCACTATTAAACTAGTAAGTCAATGTTTAGTGCCTTCAAAGATCCCTGTTAACTATTAATCCCATTTCTTTAGCCAGAGATAACGAAACTCATTTAGATATCTCGCAAACGCCTTTCAGTCGTTTTGGGTGCAGCACTTCGAAATTAACAGTGGTCCGTGGAATAGTTTCATGAAAATAAAATTATTAATTAACTATTTTGTTTTTCGTTAAGTTTTTGTCAATAAGGACATGCAGTTTATACAATGTTTTTTTTAAATTTCAGCATATGTGGCTTAAATGGCTACTTATAATTTATGAAACTGTACATTATTTGATGCTTTTGTAAGCTTATAAAGTTAACTTGGTCAATCCTTTAATGCCAGGGGAAAAAATATATGGGTACGGATTTCGAAAGACCTCTTTGTATTTTTTTTTTTTTTACTTTAAATATATTCTTAAATATTAAACAATTATAATTAACTTTCGACTCCATTGCGGTCCTGTTCCTTAATACGTATTTCGTCCTGAGAAACCAAAGGTTTCTCTTTATGTCTAATAAAATTTTCTTCAAAGTATCCTTAATTGAAAATTCAAATTTATGCATAAGCTCTGATTGTAGAAGCGGGGTTGTAGGAAGAGGCACGGTCCGCGATACTAGCGTTTAAGAGATTCAAGCCTTCCTTGGCTCTTTGGCAAATTACGTAGATGGAAATTACCTCACAGATTAAAGGACGGACCGAAATTAATTCCCATGGAATTTACGTAAAACGTAGCGCCGCATTTAGCCCTTGGGTAACAAGTTTATGATGAATAGTCTTGATAGATCTTTCCATTGGTTACTAAAATAAATTCGCACATCTAATAAAATAATAAAATTTTCACCTTTCGTCTTGGAAAGTAATTTATATGGAATCCACTAAGAACATTACGCCAGTATTCGACATTGTGTAAAAGTTTATGACGTCAAAAGTCTTAAATTACAGCTCTTTTTTGTTATGTATAAAATGAAATCATAAACAAAGCAAAATTTGACGAGTGTTTCACTTTTATTTAAAAAAAGAAGAAAAATTTAAAGAAAATGTTTCAAAGGTTTTCTTGTGACTTATGTTGTTAAACGATAAATAATGTAAGTTTAGAAGTAAATTAATTTTAGTAAGCAAATTCACCTGGTCATAAATATATGGTAGCTTTTTAAAATCTACTTTCAATATAAAATGACAAACAAAAGAAAATCGAACACGTTATTACTTAAAATCAAATGATACAAAAAATAACATGCTGTTACATCATTTTGAACAATTACGCTTTAATAGCTACTTTTAAAAATTCCGATGGAAAATTATACGTTTAATTGCCAAAAAGCTAAAACATTTGGCAGCTGTAAAATGTATCCCACAGTTAACTATACTTAAAGCAGTGTTTGGTGACAATTAGAATGAATACTTGAATAAAATGATAATTGGTGTCCGATTATGTTATTTACAGGCACAAAGTATAAGGCGCTCGGGCCCAGGACAGTGAAACTTTACTTAGTTAAGTTATTGATCTTACGAAAGTCTTGGAAACTCAAGTACTTAGTAAACTTCTTTAAAAATTAACGGGGATTATGAAGAACCAGTACAAGTAGTTTTAATGCGTTGGCGATAAAGAATTTGTAGTTTTGGGATTAAGGATTAACTTAGATGCCGGCGGCTTTTGTTATGTTTAAATTATTGAATAATTTAATTTGCAGCTCGTCTTTTTTTGCAAATAAAGTGAGTAGTTGAAGGTTATATTGGAGAGCACTAATTGGCAACATTCGCAAAGGTCAACCTCAACATGGAGAGACAAACAAAAAATTTGCTAGATGTAGGAAGTTTCCAAGTTGTGGAAGTTTTAGAGCAGATGAATGATCTTTTGGGTCCCTGATCTTCAGGCCAAATCTAACCATACTACTACCACTTACAAAAAAGGATCTATTACAACAATGCTAGTATGGGACTTTTGTAATCTTTCTTTGGGCCGTAATCCGCACTAATTCAGTAATATTAACGAGTAGGTTGAAGAAACCAGCATTAACAATAACTTAAACTAAATATTTTATTTATTGTTAATGCTGTATTGTTAATAATTTTAAATAACAAGTGGGTTATGGGAACTTCAATTTGGCCGTGATGCCTGTGGTGAGAAGAACCGCTCTTTTAACAATCGATTAAAAAAGGCTAAAGCCTCTTTTCTCTCCACCACGACTGCTTAGGGTGGAGGTGATGGTAAACCCCATCATTTTCATGGAGTAGGTGCAGTAGAGGAATGTAACGAGCTGGTTACATTCCTTTTCTGCAGTTCATGGAAAAGAGAAGGCCTGCATCAAACAACGATCCAGAATGGGAACAATGTTGCGTTAAATTAAAAAAAACCATAAACAATTAAAGGCGGAGGACCGGGATACCTGGCGCAAAATGGGAGACCTACGTCCAGCAGTGAACTACGATAGGTTGAAGAGAGAGAACTAATAAAAACTACTTTACAAAAATATTTATCACCTTATATTGCTCATCATAATTTCAAATTAAGACATGCTTGCTTTGAAATCTTGATTACCATCAGAAAATAAGCATTTTCCCCTCAACGAAATAAAATTTGGAATTGGTGCCCCACAGAGATATTGTAATTAATATATTCATGAAAGAACGACCCCTAATTGAACAAGGTGAGAGCAATAGGGTGTGAATGAATGAAAACAAAGATTGTGTGCCAGAATAAATTATTTTTAAATCTGTTTAATATTTGAGAATTTTATTTTGAAGACTGTAATTCAAACTTGTAGTCGAAAAATAAGTACTATATGTTCTGATAGTCGAACATTTTCATAAAAAGGAAATAAAGGAATACGATGTGTTCGAGTTAGTTCAAATATTACGAAAAACAAATTAGGGAATATTTCTTTATTAGAATATTAATCGGTATTATACTCAGTTAAGGTTAATCCCTACTAATCCGTATTAAACCCAGTTAAGGTTTTAGTAAAACTTTGGACCTAATTTTTAATATAAAAATGCAGCAAACACATCGGATCAATTTTGTAATAGCGCTGGTTCCTCAATCCGTAGTGCGTTTACCATAGCCTTTAAAAATGCGAATGAACAGAAAATTCGAAATTTATTACCCTTGATGTTATTTAATATATGTTGACATGCCGAACATAATAGTAAATCCTTGTTTGTGTGATTTGTAAAATTGCTGGGCGAAGTCTTCCCCTTCTGACCGATGCCGTTGTAGGAGACGAGTTTAGAAGTGTAGACCGTGTTTTGGCAAGCGTAGCATTGGCCACCATCCGACCCGAAGGAACAATCAATAATTTTTCGAAAGGTGTCTGGTGATGGCTTGATGAGCAAAGAGCAAGACCTAAAAGGTTTAATTCATCTAATGTTTGGACGGTCGCTTACTAATTTAACAGTGCAAGTAATCGGCTTAAAATATAATTATTCTGCATTCTTAAAAGAGAACACAATAGTAGTGAAATTTTCAAGTATCATGATCAAAAATCTGTCTTAGCACAGACAGGATGATATCAGAAAATAATAACTATGTTAAGGATTTTCTGTCACCTGCATCTGTCATAGGTAGGTGTATCATTTATAGCTGAGGGAACTGTCAACCAGTTCATAAATGACTAAAAAATCTTTTACACATTATTTAAGTTAAAACTGCGCAATGGAAAATAAAATAGCTGGCAAAGATTACGTAGAAATTTCCGCTCATTTATGCTTCGGAAGGGAACTTGCGTGTCTTAGAAAAGGAAATTCTATACTAGGTTGCATATATGGACCCGTGATCCGGCCCAGAATGACCCACATTTGTCAAACGGACACTGAATAACACCGGCCGACTAAACGAGCTGTATTAACTCCTTTACTTTCAACAGTTTACTCTAAAGCGATTAAATACATAAGGTTAATGTTTGTTTTTATATTATCTACGGTATCAACGGTTGTATTTAATTTTTAGTTAAAAGTCCTAAATTATCGCACAAGACAATCAATAGATTTAGTATTGTGTGAAGTGTTATTGTGTTGTATGGATAAGTAAAATAAAAATGTTTTTTATAACTTTTCCTATCAAAGACAGAGTTTTGCTAGATAGTAACAAAATAATTATGTAAATGCTAGACCATACTTCCAAAATATCAGACAATAATATTATTAAAAAAAGTTGTATGAGCAAACCGAAATAGTAACGTTATTTTGAGAAACTAATACAGATACTACAAAATTTTTACATGTGACATAGGATTTGTTATCGTATCCAAAAATTTCACTGCGCCTAGTTCCACTCTTAAGACTTGGACACAGCAATAGTAACTTTGATGACCAGTATAAATAAAATACGTAGGCACCCGTGAAAACGACCTTATACTACCAGATATTTAGAGATGCGGGTTCGAGTTCCATAGTGAAAGGCACTTTGTGTAATCATCATCATGAGTTTATTCAATGTCCCCACCGAGGGGCACGAGCCTACTCGTAAAAGGTGTAGGCCTTTGTGGTCCACGCGGGCCCAGTGCGAACTGGCACAAACATTTAATCTCTGTACCAATGTATTTACTAATTTTCGAAATTAAATTTAAGTAATCCGACGCTCCTATGGTGAAGGAAACATCGTGAGGAAACCTCCGTACGCCTGCAAAGAGGTTCAAAGGTTGTGCGTGAAGTTGGCCAATCAGCACTGGGCCCGCGTGGACGACTATTACCTATACACCTCTTACGGGTAGGCTCATGCCCCTCGATGGGGATATTAAACGTCCTGCTGATGATGATGAGTAATGGTATTATAGTTCGCATAAACCCTTAACAGATTTTAAAAGGATCTTATTGCATTACATGAATGTGAAATATATAATAATTATGAAGTTACATGACCAAAAACATATTTCATAGTATTTTCTCTCAACAGTGTTAAAAATACCTTATTTAGAATACTGGTCGTGGCATACATATGTGTTTTATCTTAGAGCTTACTGCATTGGCTCACAAAAACCGACGATCTTTTTACAACCACGTATGTTTCGGAATGGCTGTCACATGGTCGCAAAGCAGAAAGCTATTGTATTACTTTCGCGTATTTCGAGCTTGGCATACGTTATAAATATTTATGAAAACACGAACCAAATTAAAATTTGCTGTATAACATTAGCGCGTAAAAGGGTAGTAACAATATCATATTGGACTTTAGTACGAAACTATTCGCATGCGTACGCAGGTTTCCACATGATGTTTTTCTTTACCGTAAAAGCATCGGATAAACATAAAATTGATTTGAAGACAACAGTCCACACCAATGAGCCACCGACGCTCCTTAGCCACAAACGCCGCGACGCTCCTTACTTCTATACATTCGTACATACTGTCGCATTTATGATTCTTTGCTTTTTCTTATTGGACAAGCAATACCAATAGATTTGAATAAATAAGAAGTTAATCAATTAATCAAATAAACGATTAAAGCTAAAAATCTTAATCATTTGGAATTCAATTATGATTAATGAATCTTAATAAAAATTTGTGTTTATGATTTTCAATCAATAATTGTTATCGTTAATCAGAATAACTTTGGGGCAACACTGTTATCATATTAATAGTCAAAATTACTCTGGAGTATTTGGAATTAGGAATATTTTTTGTACGTACAAACAATGACAAACATGTAAGATTGAGATTGAGAAATAAAAGCAATTTGATTTTGTCAGACATTTTTAATAAAGACAAAGTCCTTTATTGCACTGCGCGTCATGTGTTTACTCTCTAACATGAAGAAAACAAAATGCGCAACCCGTTTCAAGTAAGCCTTCCGCTAACAAGTGTGGCATTTTCTACGTTGCTTATTTTTTTATTGTACTTGGAAGCGATAACAGTGCATTATAAGTGGTCTTATTGCTACAAATTTAGGGTTGGGAATCGTATAAAATTTCAATTGGTTCGTCTTTTCATAAGCAGAAGCGATAGCGATATAATTTTTTTTATCGAACAGGAGGCAAACGAGCATACGGTTCACCTGATGGTAAGTGACAACGCCGCCCATGAACATTTGCAAGACATCAGGTCCCAGAAATGCGTTGCCGGCCCTTTAAAAGTGTGTACGCTCTTTTTTTGAAAGACGCCAGGTCGTATCGCTCCGGAAATGTTTCCAGAGGAAGTTCATTCCACAGTTTTGTTGTACGTGGCAGAAAATGACGGCAGAATCTAACTGTGGAAGACCTCCAATCATCCAGGTGGTGAGAATGAAATTTGGAGTTCCTCCGAGATGTACGATGGTGGAACTCAGCTGCAGGAATAAGCCCGAACAGCTCATCTGAGCACTCCCCGTGATACAAGCGGTAGAGAATGCAAAGAGATGCCACATCTCTGCGCAAACTCAAAGGGTCTAGCTGGTCAGTAAGATCTGAGTCGTCGACGATTCGAGCCGCTCTTTTTGGATGCGGTCAAGAGGAAGAAGTTGGTATTGTGGCGCTCCCGCCCATAGATGGGAGCAGTATTCCATGTGAGGCCGAACTTGCGCCTTATAAAGTTGCAGGCGATGACTCGACATGAAATACCGCCGCGATCTGTTGAGCACACGAGCTTCATAGATGCCAACTTAGCCTTTTCTTCCAAATGACCGCGGAACTGGACGTCACTTGATATGTCGACGCCAAGAATGCCGAAACTAGCTGCTGGAGTCAGGGGAGTACCTTGGAATAGAGGCGATACGACAAAGGGCGTTTTCTTCGTGGAAAATGCACAAATTTGTGTCTTCTTGGGATTAAAATCTACAAGGTTATGTTTACCCCAATCGGAGACTTGTTGTAATATGGCCTCAACTTCAGACACAAGTCTGTTTCGGCAATCGGCGATATTTTCTCGAGTAAGTTTGCTCGCCGGTATAAGAAGCATCACCCGTGCTGTCATCCGCATAGCAATGAATGCCACTAACGTGCAGCATATCATTGATATGCGGAAGAAATAGCGTGGGAGATAATACACAGCCTTGCGGGTGTGACACCAGCATTCACAGATCTAGTTTCCGAGCATACACCATCGACAACGACCCCGATGCTACGATCTGTGAGAAAGCTAGTAACCCAGTTGCACAACCTCTCGGAAAGTCCGTATGAAGGCAGCTTGGAAATGAGTGCTTTATACCAAACCCCATCAAAAGCTTTCGCTACGTCCAAACTAGCCGCAAGCGCCTCCCCCTTCGTCTCCAAGGCCCTGGTCCACATATGCGTCAGGTACACTAGAAGATCACCTGCCATACGACCCTTATGGAAACCGTACTGGCGATCGCTTAGCAATTGATGATCCTCTAGGTAAAGTAGGAGTTGATGATTAATTATGGATTCCATAACCTTGGAGAATAAAGAGGTTATAGCTATAGGTCTATAATTGGACGGATGTATTGCTATTTTTTTTAAGTTAGCTTTCATTTCTTTCACAATGTATGAAACTATATTTAACTTTTTAATGATACCTACGTTCTGTAATCATAACATCACCATCATTATACATTGAGGCACTGGCCTTTGCGCACAGAATATCTAAAGGGAAATTGGCCAGTAACCAACCAGGCAGGCCCCATGCCGTTAAGTAAGTGTTAAGAATCACCGGCTTCTGTTGCGGTAATTCGATGACTTAACGTGCTCTGCGAAGCTCAAAATCATCTTTGTTTACAAACCATTAGGTGTATCTCCCTGCTATACTACCCTACTAACTAAACTATAAAAAATTGGACAAAATTACTTCCTGAGATCTGAATGCACGACCCTCAGATAGCAAGCTTGCGTAATGTGCGTTAATGGTTACTTATTAACAAAAACTTACCTTAAGTACGTTTTGTTATGAATTTAAATTGATATCTTATTTATGTGGGCACCTTTCAGTGTCCTCACTGTAATTTAGACTAAGAACTTTGTATGTGTTTGGCACTGAATAAATGATTTCATTATTTTTATTATTAATTATCATGATCTGCATATAAATATAATGAAATAGGAATAAATCCGCCGGAATTATTAGTGGGAAATATAATTACAACCTCTTGTTTGCAGGTTTAACTAAAAACCCAAGTAGATATTATTGCCTATTGAAAGAAATAATAATATATCAGAAAATTTAATATTGACAAAATAATTAAGACTCGCTTTATCCTGTATC
This sequence comes from Leucinodes orbonalis, assembly GCA_019425675.1. Taxonomy (NCBI): domain Eukaryota; kingdom Metazoa; phylum Arthropoda; class Insecta; order Lepidoptera; family Crambidae; genus Leucinodes; species Leucinodes orbonalis. The sequence continues at coordinate 120,125 of PQWD01004028.1, forward strand.
TCGAAAGTGCCTATAAAAGTGCCCACAATTCGCATACGTTAGAAATCCCTAATTCATGAAGGGGGAACACATACGCTACATTGTAGTAAAACCAAGAAATTTCCGTATCGCGTCTTGTTCACGCAACTCGGCACTAAACGGTCGGTTAGCTCAAGTGATGACAGAAGTGCTTAAATCTATATAGAAATTACGTCAAATTACTTAATTTCAAAGTACATACTATTTACTTTGAAATATCACAACATCAATTCTCACTTGACTCATAGTCAAACTGTCTCTAGTAAATCATGATGTACTGAAATGTTCCTAGAATAACGTCTAACTCAGATGAACGTAAGAATTGATAGAAAAAACAATTAAACAATTATTTAAGATAGTACTTAAAGTGGAAATTAATTATTTAATGTCCTTATGGTCATGCTGTGCGAAAAGGTCTGTGGATTTACAGTGGTGGACATAGTCGGATGCAATTAGTAACAAAGTATTGTTAAATATCGATTTGGTTTTCAAATGAAAATAATAAAGAAAAAACAACATGTTAAAAAGTCCAGAACACACACAACAAGTTCAAATCAGGAATAGTGAAACGCACCCGCTTAAGCATAAGCTGCTGCGTCGTCAAGCGCTCGAGCAGCTTACATTTTTTATTTTATGGCAAACTGAAAAAAACTATCACAAAAAATAAGGGTAAATGTCACCGCATCAGCTCTTGGTTTATCCTGCCTTATAGAATAGAAGTCATGTATTAAATTTCTCGTAGATTGAAGAAGGCCTAGGCGTGGTCTGATAAAGTAACTAGCAATAATATAGTACGCATATTGCGTACTACACACGCCCAATTTTCGTTATTAGTTACAAATTTTCCAGTATGTAACTAATGACGAATTAATAAATTGAAAGCCTCGAATTCTTTTTCTGTGGAAGCATTCAGAAACTGAAAATACCTAATAAAATATTTGATGAAACCCTTTGGAAGTATATTTATAAAATGTGTACTTTACTTAAACTTTAGCTATTTTAAAATACTTGATACCCTAAATGAGAAAATCTGTTCACAGACAACGGAGTGAAATCTGTTTTGTTTCGTCTATCTCTATTAACACAGGCCAATATTCAGCTCAGTCTAGTTACTGTCAGTAATTAAACAATTTAGTTGGAATTATATCTGTATTTTGGAGTCAATTTCAAATTTAATCATATTGCTTAGTTAAATTCATTTGCAAACCACATTAAATTATGAATGTGGCATTGGGGCCCACCGCAGTTTACGCGTTGCAAATGAAATTTTGCCAAAAATGTTTACCGTTAATTTTTGAATCATTAGTTTTAGTATCATGTCGCGCCGGATGCTTAAATCCGCTAACTTTTAATTAATGGCGTGTCAAAATAAAGAGAAAACTGCCGCTGAAAGTTTAATTTTCAATTTCACCAACACAACAACTTATTATAATCAGAACTGAGTTCTTATTGATTGCACGCACTGTTACCAGCATGAAAATCGTAAATGTTATGAAGCGAATTTATTGAATTTCAAATTACACATCGTTACTGTTTAGTATAGCGGGTACAGCGTTCAGCTGCGTCACCTGGAGTTCGTGGTTTGAATCCCGCGGGAAAAACGCCACTTTGTGTGATATTTTCTAGTTTGATAAGGACATTGCAGGCTAAATCACCTGAATTTCAGAGGGGCACGCTTAGCCGTCGGTTCGGCTAAAATCTTAGAATGGTAGTCAAAACACCAATCCGCAATAGGCCCGCGTGTTGGTTACGGCCACTCTAACTAGAGCTGTGCGGGACAGGAAAGACTTGTACCCTGCAGTGAGCCAATATAGGCTGATGAAGCAATCGTATCTAATTTACTAGGTCTTACCTTCGAACACTTTTTATTTACTACGACATAACGTCAATTTTAAAACATTTTAGATTTGGTTTGTTCTGGCTCAAAAGTAAACAGCAAATTTGCTGTTTAACCGTGTGGTGAAAGGTCAGAAATCGAACCGGAATCCTGTGTAGTACGATGTCTTAACAATTACACCACACGGGTCACTACATGCCATTTACTAGGCAAAAATGGCACTTGCACCATGCCCCATTTTTGGAATGACCGAATGTTAATAGGCAATTGTTTTTGCATTTACCACCAGGGATGCTTTTTTTAATGCTTACTTTTTACATATCAGTTACATTTAGCATTCAAACAAAAGAAATGACAACTCAAATAATTGTGTATTTTACTTTGTACAATCTAGCCTCAATTCCTCCATACGTCTAATGGCGTCATTTCCTCCACGATTCAAATAGAGACGACACAAAGGGCGCATTGCCAAAGCGTGTAAATCTAAATTAACAAAATCAGTGTCCGTTCGGAGCCTCAATAAGAAACCTTAATTGGCGGAAAGGAAGTAATGTGATTACTCCCATGTCACGTTCTACTTCGCACCTTTGTAGAGTACAGTATATTGTACGGTGATATTGCGTAAATTTATAGATATTCGTATGTATACTCCTCCATTAATTACTTTACTGGTATTTAGAAATAAGGGAATTATTTACGCGTGTAATAATTTCGTGTGGATTCATTTGTTTTACTGTAGATGATAGGTTCTTTGATAATCAGGTTATGTATAGACTAATAATTGTTTATGAGATCTAAATACAATTTTATTTACTGTCTTTTAACATGATTAATATAAATTTAATTCAGAGAAATTCGTATAAAATTAATTATACATATAACAGAGCGTCGGTGGCTCATTGGTGTGTCTGTTGCCTTTCGACCTGAAGGTGCAGGTCATCATCATCATTACAACCTATAACGTCCACTGCTGAACGAAGCCTTCCCTAATGATTCCTCAGATCCCAACAAGTATCAATATTATTAGTATTCGAATTTCGAAATAATATGTACGTTTATCCGACGGTCTTACAGTGAAGGAAAACATCGTGAGGAAACCTGCGCACGCCCGCGAAGACATTAAATGGTTGTGCGTGAAGTCGGCTCATCCGCACTGGGCCCGCGTAGAAGACTGAGGCCTATACACCCGTGTAAGCTCGTGCCCCTCGGCGGGGACGAACAAATGAGCTGATGATTATGATGATAGTGACATATAACAATAAAAAAATAGAATCTCTTCGTAGGCATGTGCAGGTCTTTTCACGATGTTTTCCTTCACCTTAAGAGTGTTGATAAACGTTCATATAAATTCGAAAAGAGAAGGACGCAACGGCGCGATTTGAACCTGCATCCCCCAGATTGGGAGGCAACAGTCCACACCAATGAGCCACCGACATTTCTTATAAACATGTAATAATTTGTTTTTTTTTTTTTTGAATATGCAATAATATTTATCCCATTAAGATTTAATTGGTAAACTGTCTAGCGTCTATACTTTATAATATGGATTACCTACTTGCTTTGAAATTTTTCCGACAGATAAAAGGGGAATGCGTTTCCGAATGGGTGCCCAGTTGTTTTTCGAAGTTTTACGTGGCCAATGAATTAGTAATAAAGCGAAGGGCTCGTTATTCCGTTAGCCTAACTTTTCTTCTAATTTTACTTAATTATCTCTAGTCTTTGATGGACCTGGGATCTTGTACTGGAGTACCAGTACGAGGGTTAGAAATAAATACTTTTATTCAAACTAAATCTATCGTATATGCCATTTATATTTAGTTCTATTAAGCCAAGTTAAGATAAGATTTTTGCAATGTTAATAACTATATACATAATTGAATAGTAAAGTTTTAAAGATCCATCTTGAATCAATCTGAAATTTCAGAAAAATATTAGATATTAAAGTTACAAATTCCTATAATGTCTTATATTTTTCCACGCTTTTTTTAAATACACCTGATTAATAGAGGTAGATATCTAATTTTGTTATCTGCGTAAATCATGACTGACGCCATTTTTAGCATCATGATTTCTAAAGTGTCTCATTCAATTTGATTGACTGGAAAAATCTCATGCTTCGACCCTAGTATCACCCAGTGGCGTTATTTATTAATATAAACTCTAACGTATCGGACTTTGTACTTAAAGCTTGTTTAAAATTTAGCGCCATGCTAAAGTTTGCAGGCGCCCCTAACAGCTTTCACTCTTAATTATTACTTTGGGAAAATTAAGACTGTCGTTTAGCCGGAGTGCCCACCCGCTGAAGGTTGCTCGCCTCATTTATCTAAATGTACTTTATCTTGCCGGGGGCATGGCACTGTGCGACTATGGACCCCAATAATAGGCACTTACGTGGAAATTTGAAGTTTGTACGGATTTTTAATTTATTTTATTTATTATTAACATTTCATTCAAACATTTAAGTAATATGATTATGTAGTACAGCATAAGTTTTACAAACTTTACCGTGTACCACATTCGCCAAAGATTTTAAATAAATAATCTTAAATAAATATTTTAAAATAAGCTACTATTGCAAACAAGTAGTATTACTTTCGTGGCCTACAAGTCTAAGCTTTTTAGTTTATATCGCTTTGTACAATGGGATTGTGGGCGGAATGGTCAATGTTTTGTATGTGTGTAACATTATTGTTTTAGATATTAATTGACTTTAATTATCTCACTACTTGTTCTTTGTCAACAATTCTCCTGAAATATTGAGCAGGAAAACAAAAGAAAAATGTTTGCGGTACTAAAGTCCCATACATTCTAGAAAATACACAAAAAATCTATTTTATCAGCGACGGCTTAATGGCGCTGTGCAAATACCTGTTCATTTTTTTTATCTGCGACTAAATAGAAATATTTAACGGCATTCATGTGACAAATATTATGGCATAAAAACAATCCCTTACGTCACTCGACCTCAAAAGATTTTGTCACTACGACTCTACGCTACCCCTATTCTATATAACGCCTCAAAGTAATGACGATACTACACTACCGCGCGTTAAGTACATTACCTATTGTAAGTGTTCTTTGAGGTGTCTACACACTGTTCAGATCCGAGTGACGCTTTTACTCTAATTATGAGCCCGCCATTTATATGCATATGCGTGGTTATGCGTCTATTAACTGCACGCCGGTTAACGCTTCAACACGGGGAGACAATAGACGGGTTTCGTGTGAAAACGTTGTACAGTAAGTCTTCTTTAATTTGTATCTCATTTATTTCTTTGTACGATTTTTCCTAATTTGGTTCGGACATTGCAGGCAAAAAAACCTGTTTGTCTGAAAATAAAGTTCATTCCGTGTATCGTAGGCATGTGCCCTTTAGCGGGCCGTTATAGGCTGAAGATGATGGCGATAATTTTTTTTTTTTCAATAGGTTGAAATTGTATGACGTTCTTCGCAACACGACAAGTTCGTCCTTCAAAACCTATTGAATGCCAGGAATCTAGATACTATAGAAAAGGAAAGGTTAAATTACCGTACTGTGATATTGTGCTTTAACAAAATATTACTTTAAATATAATATTTATTACACACGTTTCATCATCATTGATCAAATGTGGAACAATAATAAATATGCGAATATTATTGCAACTATTGCAATATTTATTATTATATTATTGCGTTCTTTCTTCAACTTACCGCAATCCACTTCTGGACATAGGGCTTCCCTATTTCACGCCAGATTTCCCGGTCCCCCTTCCTCCTTCGCAAGTCGGCGGCTCATCGGGCCGGAGGGCGTCCTACGCTACGCTTGCCAAGACGCGGTCCCTACTTCAGAACTAACATCCATCGATTGGTGCCAATAAATTTGGAATCAAATAAATTATGCCTTTGGTGTATGGGCCAAATTAATGTTATTTCTACCCTAAAACTTCAGATTCTAGGATAACATCGGCAACTACAAACTCAGTAAGATTTCACCACACCGCTTTACTCTTGAGCAAGTAACCCAGCAGTGATTATATCGTCCCAGAATCATTACTCGAATGAGCCATCTAATCTTCTTTGAATATTTTCTTTCCTAGCTTCACTAATTGCATTACAGATGCACGAGATACTGTAATTCCCCCTTGTCGCAAAAACTCTGCGACTCTGATTATAATCATTTTATTTTAAGTTGGAAGAACACTTGCAAAATTAAATTTCGAGGGTCTCGTATTAATTTAGTGACGAGATGAGTCAAGGTGGGACTTAATTAGTAGACTACTCAGTAACTATGATAATTTAAATCAGTAATGAAAGAGCATTAGAACCTTAAGTGAACAGTTTTAAATGAGTAACTGTGTGTAACTAATGTCATTGAACGGAAAATAAGTGATCAGTTCAGTATCATACATTTTACGTATTTTTATTGGTAGGCTATACCCGAAATAACGTGTTGTATTTTTGCTAAAATAGTCATCTTGCAACTGTCATATTTCCTGTTTATAGAATAATAAATCACGCCGACTGTTTAAAACCCTTTGGAAGTAGTAAAGGATTTTGAAGGGATATCTGAAAAACATCAACTTTCATCTACTTCCCATTCAAGTAGCATTCATCATCAGCTCATTAAATGTCCCCACCGAGGATACGAGCTACCGTATAGGTGATTAGCCTTAGTCGTCCACGCGGGCCCAGTGCGGATGGACGACTTCACACACAACCTTCGAATCTCTTCGTAGGCGTGCATGAAGGTTCCTCACGATGTTTCCTTCACCGTAAGAGCGTCGAATAGCGATATATATTTTTCGAAACACATTGGTACGTGTCGGATTTAAACCTCAAGTAGCATTGTATTATTTTTATCGCAAAATGTAACCTTATACATAATAAATAATTTGACGGTTCAAACTGACTCATCTATCTTTCCAGGCTTTAAGGTGACTCAGGATGCATTTCCTTACAAAAAGAGAAAAATAAAAGTTCTCGCTATATTTACTTCTAGAATTCTAAGGATTTAGTTTAGTTGTAAAATACTTCTGAATAAAATAAATATTTATTAATGATTCCAACAAATTCACCTTATGTAATCCTACAAAGATTCAAACTAGTTCTAAATAAAGGTGCACAGTAGAACGTTTTTTGCTATCTACTTGACAGTGCGCCCCTCATCGCGAGTCGTAGATACTAATGACTCATCAATTCGCTTTATGCGGGTCGAGCTAGCTGTACCGGACACTGCCTCTATTCGGATCAACTCTATAATCAACTCTTGCAGACATTTCCAATTTAGTGAAAAGCTTCTAATCTGTGTTATTTGACCGAGATTAATGTTTATGGATTTAACATTGAAAGTCCTTGGAGCATCTTGTTTGTTGTAACAAGTGATTAGAACAGTAAAAGTACAGTTCGTAAATTGTTCTTAGAGAACATGTTCGGAAAAAAATACAATAGTTAAATAGAAAACATACTAGAAATTCGTGTAGTGACTACATTTTTACTTTGATTTATTGAGCACAGATATGAAACTCACCACTGTGCTCTCTCATGAAACTTAACCTTTTATTTGCAAAACCTTCTGTTCGAGAGTAGGCCTCTTTAGTAGTGCTGGGTTACGACTATTTCAAAGTCATCTTATTTTCTACATTAATTTAGATATTTGTCAGTTAATGTTCATTAAGCATCTAGTTTTGGATATATAATCTAGGCACTATTATTGCATAACTATAGAATCTATCATAACATTGAATCGTAGATTGACTATCTTACCAGCTTAGAAAACGTTCGCTAAAGATTAACCAAGATCTAACGGGTTTATCTATAAGCTGAGAAGGTAATTGTACGGTAATTATTGACAAGGAAACGCACTTAAATACTTGCAGTTGCTGTGCTCTTTGTGTAATTATAGAGATACTTTCAATCAACATGTTCGGAAAGATAAATCAAACGTATAACATACAATTAAGGTGAACCTAGTCTTCTCAAAGAGATAGATGAAAGTTGCCTTGTCCACTAATAATTATTTGTTTATTTAAGACAACCAACACATAAAATGATGATATTATTCACTGTTTTACACTTATAAGTAACATATAAATTGATGTTATTTTAGGCTGCCACGATGCACTCATATAATATGCCTTTTAATTAATGTCTTTCAATTTTAACAATTAATAAATAAGAGCAATTATTTGTTGTATTAACGAATATAAATGGACATTATGCTTAGTGAACATTTGACGTAAAGTTGTTCACAGGAACATTGTAGGAAACTACTTACACCTTATTGATAAGGCCTATTTATAGCGTCCAATTATTTATGGTATGAAAGGATGGAATTATTAAGACTCGTGTTCCGATATGGAACGCATAGCTAGGGATCCAAAAGAGCAGACAAGTCAACAGGCATTGCGTGTATCGAAAGACTCCATAGTGGAGGACGGAGCAAGGAGTAATCTACTATGCTAATGCGGTATTCGGTGGACTCCAGTCGCATCAGGGTTCCAAAAGAAATATTGACCTCAAATATTTCTTCTTAAAATGATTGATGACAATATGAACAACACTGCTACAAATAAGTTTTAAACAATTTTTTTTCAACTTCAAAATAATAAAAGACATATATATATATAATATATATATATATAATATAATATATATATATATATATATATATATAATTTAATTATATTGGGAAGATCTGGCAGCTACCTTGGATAAATAATAAGTTTAGCAGTTCAAAGTGGTAACGCTGCCAGTATCTTCGGACCCTTACCAAAAGAGAGTTTTTGAATTATATTATATATTTAAAATATTTAATTTCCTGAGGTTTTTAGATCTCGGTTCGTTATACTATGATATTGTAAATTATAAACAAGTCATAAATTATTTAGTAAACGTAGTATAGTTCATATAATTAATTTTAATTTCATCATGAAAGCTCATAAACCGTTCCCACCGAGGGGCACGAGCCTACCTGAAAAGGATGATTAGGCCTTAGTCGTCCACCCGGCCCAGTGCGAATTGGGCTACTTGAATAAAAATGTACATATTTGCGGATTGCTTTCTGTACTAATCTTATTTTATACCAGTTGTTTCCGCGGTATTACTCGCGTCATAAGATATTCTATCGCATTGAAACATAATCTAAAATAGCTTCACTAACGCGCGGACGCCGGTATAATATATTGCTATAATTTCTTCCCAAAATAAAAGTATGTCTTAAATTAAAATAGCCTATTTTTTTCTTATTACACCAGCCATCTGCCTTAAAAGTCCCTCCAAAATCATCCAGCCGTTCATAGATTACCCAAACAAACAGAAAGACATTAATTTTAAGAATTTTTATTTTGCCATATGTACTGTATAAATATTCATATGTTTGAAGAAAAATGTAGTTATTCCAATTCTACAATTAGACACTTCAATTTTATTGATATGTAATAGATTGTACTATCTATATTTTTCATTTAAATTTAAAGTTGCCATATTTTAACATTAACGTATCGCATAATCTGGGAATAAATTAAAAAAGTCTTTTAGAAAGTAAATATGAAAAATGTAATGGAAGATACTAAATATTTAGGTAGAATTTCCTTTTTTTGGTATCAATACTTTCTGGTTACATTTTGGCAGCCCTGATTGGCATAGAACTTGCTCATATTGATGGGCGCGCTTTGTCCACGTCGACTGGACATTTCGACTGTGTAACTTCGTACGAATGGTGGGACCTTTACGACGTCGAAGGGTTATTGCCTGTTTAATTCTACACAGATTCCGATGTAATTCGGATTGGATATAAATCAGAGGGCTACAGGAAAGTGTGTTGAGAATAAGATGTTTATGGCTGTTGGTGGGAACCTGTTAGATAGTGTTGTGATTGTTTTCCGGATTTAATGAGACTAATTTGAAATTTTCAAACTCTATTTTTTTATTCACAATAGTTGATCATGTTTTACTTTACTAGGTAGAAGACTCAGTACTGAGTCGTCTCGGTTAATATCGAATTGACTTCAACTTGGTGCTGTCGGTTTTTATATGGATTTGATTGTGAAAATAAGCTGAAAAATATTTATACGACGTCTATAATGCTTTTGTTACAATTTAAAAACCACTGGTATTGAATTATCAATGATACTGTATTATTATACTTCTAATTCTGGTACCTAAAATTTCTTTCACAATAACAAACCAACTTTTCTTTTTACACAGATTTCCTACAGATTACTCAACACACTTGTTATGCATTAAATAGTGTACTTTCCAAAATTTAATGAATAAAATCTTTTTCACTCACAGTACTTCAGAGCTTAATCAAGACCTGCCGAAATCCAAAATTAAAATTAAGCCCCTGCACTTGCTGTTGCTATACCACACTCCTATTAAAGAGAGCATGTGTGTGGAACTAATTCTTGTACCTGGTTTGACCTAACCTATCTAACGCAACCAATAAATTCACGTAATATAGCCCGTATTAAACTCAATGACAAGGTCCGAATTGGCTAGTTTGTATCATCAAAGGGTTGGGTTTCCTTGGCTCATTGCATGCACGTGCGTCATGCTCTGTGCCAATAATTTTTTGTAGTGGCGGAAAAACATCCTGTTTTAAATAGTTATTTTATGTTCGGAGAGCAAGATAAAAATGGTCAGAGAGAGTTTATTAAAATTTACTGCATTTTGGGCGAAAGAAACATGCTTTGTATATCATATATGTAATAAAGAAGTGTTTGTCATGCTAAATGATCATAAAGACATTCGTGTAAACTTCAATTTAACTTAATTGTACTATCATAGTTATAATTTAGCTTCTCGACAAGCTGAGTACTTTTCGAGGTAAAAGTCTAAACAGGCAGTGAAATTAGTTTTTGGCGTGTCGAATGTACTCAAAACAAAATTTTAGCAGTTCCAAAGTCAGTTATGGTGACAACCACATCAAACACTATCATTAAATACTCCGATTTGCAGCTGCAAGACAAGCTGAAAGCTATGTTACATGGGCTATTGTTATCGTTTAGAGCTTAACCACAAAAGTAATATAATGTTCTCACCACCCAAAAACCCCAATTAAAAAATTATATATTCCTACTGCAGTCAATATTACTTATTATAAATAACGTTACCATTTCAAAAGACACTTCTTGATCTATTATTGATTTTATGTCAAAATTCATAAGAATAAAAATCATAGTCCTTTTATATACTTGGTTGTATACAACTCTTTTAACTGGTTTAAAATATAGGTGACACTTATAGGTGTTTCATGAAAAACATTCATATATTTTGGCTTGAAAAACAATACAGCAGAGAAAAAATAAATAGAACATTTTTAAAAGCCATAACAATATAAACTGCGTAATGGAGTTGACACAATTGAATAATATATTTAAAACGTGTTCTATTCGCCAGTTTGGATTGTTCCACCTCGCTTGGTTTAACCCCAAAGTGGCATACGTTTTGATATCCTCCCAAAGCTTTTTTATCTCGCAGCAATGCCATCGATAATGATGCTCAACACAAGAGCCGCCACACTTTCATTAAGTTTTCTAGTCCACAAACGTTGTATTAAATCCGCAACCCCTTGTGGGGAGTGACAGGGATAGAGCGTCAAGAGTACTGCTTAGAAGAGGATAAAACACCCCGTAAGACCTGTACTTGATCCTATTTATCATGCGCGCGACTTATTAAAGCACCAACATGCATGATGCGACGAACTTTAAAATAGATAAATCTTTGGAGTGGTACCAGTCAGAAAAGTCTTTACGCAATAAAATTCTTATTTTTCAATTAAATATCGTCACGCCTTTTTTTGACGATGTAACGAAATAGAATTAAATAAGTTCACAATGAAACTATAATAGCTAAAGATATCTCCCAACGCAATCAAGTCAACAATGAAGTCTATATTAAATCGCAAACATAATTATGAAAGGCAAATATTATTTTTGATAAAAGCTTAAGCCAAATTGTAGTCGACTCGACGGTTGTCTAAGTCCGACAGATTGCCGTTCCCATTGATATGTAGATTGCAACAAAAAATCCAATAAACAAGACATAGGGCACTCACGTCCCCCTATCATTATTGAAAAGAATGTTAACAGTGCACCCGGCTTATCCGGGGTCGTTTTACCAAAGAGTTGGACTAACGAATGGCCACCCTATACTCGTTACGCTTGACACTTCTATTCGGATTAAATTTAATCAGATGGCTAAACTTTAAAATGTTTCAAATGGTACGCTTTTTTGAAAACATATAAATATAATATTCACAGGTTTTGGACAAAAGAATTTCTGTATATAATTATAACACAAGCCTATTTTTTGGCAATGATTTATTTGTTACAATAGCAAAAATAATATATACAACATTAATGTTTCAATGGTATTTAAAAAAAAAGGCAATTTTATTAGAAGATACCACTTACTATCAGCTTTATTGCTAAGTTGCTTACTATGTTTGTGCAAAAGTTAATAATAAGTATTAATGTTTATAATACCACTTTCACTTATCGCAATTCACTACCAGACCAGGTATTTATTATTTTGCCAGACATCCCGGTTCTCTATCTTCCACATTCATTAGGCCCAGAGGCGGAGGGAGGGACGTTCACTCTCTTTGCCAATGCTCAAGACGTGGTCTACACAGCAGAAATAGTCTGCTCCAACGTCCATTATTTCTATCAGACAAGTGACAAACCCTAATGCCCAACAATACAAAACCGTTAATTCAAATATCTCTCAACTACGAGTATGACAACGTGCCTTTATATCAGCCAGCTACATTTGCAGCCCCAGATTCCGCTTCAGTTTTCAATTACGCACAAACGCACGAGCCGTACAAAATCCACTAAATTGTTAGCTGGAAAAACAATTAAGCAAATACCTTCACTCATTAGTTCATCTTCACCGCTAGGCATTGCCCCGCGTATTACCTCCGGCCCACTGGGCGGAACGGCGTTTACTTGATAAAATAAAATCTGTACAAAACAAACGCATCCGATGCGGCAATATGAATCCACCTCTGTGAAGTTGTGCTAAGTGGCATGGAAGTGGAAAAATAGAAGCCGGGCACCGGCTAATATGTGAATTCTACGCATTCCTACTGATGACGAACGCAGGTGTGTTTGCGAGAGTGTTGCGTAACCTACAAATGTGATGTGATGTAGAATCGATTCCATATTATGTTATTTAAAAATGTTCAATATAAAGAATAAGGGTGTTTGGTTAAAAAAATATCTAGTCAATAACTTTCCTATATCAGCTGTTACGCTATTATAAATGATGATGAGAATTGTAACAAAATACACATCCAAATTTTTGAAACGCTTTACTGTAGACTCGACAGCTTCACTGGGCAGCAAACGAGCTGACAACCACAGATTACTATCAACCTTAGCTTATTAACGAAATTTACGATCTTCAACTTTAAATCTTGTTCGCTCTTTATAGTCTAAGGTGTGAACAATTGGTTTCATAATAATTGCTCAATAACTTGACTTATCAGATAAGATTTAGTCGATTAAAGAATCACCGCTCACTCCACTAAACTAGTTAAGCAGTAGTTTACACTATTAAAATTACAGCGATGACCAACGGAGCATTGGAGTTACAAAGTGTGAACCTGATAAATAGCTTCCATTAGTGCCCACACTGCGAACAAGTCTATTTCATTAAAAAGTGATGTAAACAAACCAAATTTCGCATTTCGCCGAATCACACGCGCGCCATTCCCAGTTGAGTGCACGGTGATTTATCGCATTTTCATTATCGTCGCATCCGAAATGACATAGTTATGATTCGCCAGTTCAATCAACTCAGTTTCAATAACAATTTTTCATTCTCGACACACTAATTAAGTGCTTTTCATAAATAACCCCACGATTGCGCACTTTGTGCACGTGAATATCGACTTTGCGGTTCGGTGCTAGGTTCCGGAATGCATTGCAATCAGCGTTTTGAGAATCGAGCGACATCCTTAGTAACAAGTGTAAAATATTTTCCCCAATCGCGGTACCTGGTGCCCCTTGGGATATTTCAAGGGTGAATAAGCTCGCATAATGGCAAAGGGTACAATATTTTAAATTTCAATCGCTGCGAGCGGTCCGCGCTCCGGGTGGCAAAAACAAAGATTTCGTTTGGCGACTTTTACTAAGTGCTAATAAGCTGTTGCGCCTGTAACTGACTTTTTAAGGATTCAAAATTAATACATGTTTATTTCCTTTTACAATATTCTGCCTTGTTCACAAATAACGAGGGGTGAGTTGGTCAATTCCCTGAAAATACTTTACAAAACAAAATCAATAAATTTGCAAGCTCAAATGTAAGGCCTGCTTTATGGTATTATTAAAAATCTATGACAATGCATATGGAGCCATACATAGAATTCAAATTTTCCAATTCTGTGACAGATGACAGACCTCAGAAACAATACAAATTCAAAAGTAACAGGCAAAATAGTGTAATAGTTTTTTGCCGTCAACTCACAAGAAAAATCTCCTAAAAATGAAATTGACAATATTTATTATTAGTACATACTGTACATCTTATTAAGGAAACAGTAAATCTTATTTATGCTTAATTAATAATATCGCCATTTTGATATAACAGAAACAAACTAATACCTACTAATTTTCAATCGTTTTGATGAAACAATCCTTAGAAGTATATTTAAAGCACAATACTTTAAAATACTATACTAAAAAAAATAACAAATTGTTAATAGCATTCACTGTAAGTATTTATCATAACGTCTTACTTTAAATATCTTAAGATCAAAATTTAAGCTGTAACTCTGCAAGGGTATAAGCAAGTAATAAAGTTAGGACAAGTCCTATGTATGGAAGTTCTCCGATTGTCTAGACAAAGCCACAAATTTAATTAAAAGATATAATTCTGTTGTGGATAGCTTTGACCCATCCACTTACCGTCTGAAAGCTAGGAACTGATTCATACTTACACATGTACGAGTTTGGTGCGTATATCTCAAACCAAACAAAGTACTGTCTTTTAAATATATTTTATTATGTACAGGTTTACTAAACAAACATATATATATTAAATTACAATAGAGTTTCGAATCCCAAAATCTAGTTTCAATAATATTTTCTGTAATAAAACAATTTGTCAGCCCAATGTCAACGCCAAATGAACTTAATTATTTGCAATCCATTATTTATTTATATTGAGTCACCAAATCTTTTCACGATTTATTAGAAAATAAATAAATATTTTAAAATAGCGATCGTCATCGGCTTTGACAAATGTACGCGCATCTATCGAGTTCTCGACTCATTTAGCCAACCCCTCGCCGGATTTTTTCCACTCAGATTAATTCGGAATCGTTATCAACGCCTTACGATTGCTGGCAAATTTGTTACGGCAGAGTTCACCTTTTCAGTCAAATTGCAAATTTTATGCGCAGCCCTGATAAAGTACCTATAATCATTATTATAACTCATAAATTTGATTGAAATTCGGTCACATTTTCTTTGGCGCTTATCGCTCGGCTGCAGTCGGCTGAAAAATATCCCCCCTACAATTCGTGATTTGACGGCATCGTCTCGCCTTCCGAACGATTTGCTTTTACTACTACAATAAAGGTGTTTAATGTCGAAATTTGCATACTGAATTTGCACACAGGATATTTTACGACGTCAATATTTATACAACTCATGTGGATGTTGAATAGAATGAGATTGTTCGAATGTTTGCTTTTTTAAAATCTCATTGCATTTTCTGGATTTGAGGAATTGATTTCATTTATTAAGAACATATGTTTGTTACTATTATTTTCTTTGTTTTAGTGCTATCAATATTTTTTACCACGACCTAAATCTTGTGCCAGTACTAAATTTTCTTCAATTAAAAATTTCAGGTTCAATTATTTATCGTTCTGGTTTTTTAAAAATTAATATTATTTAAGACTATGAAACGTTATTTTAGTATCAAGATAATTTAATAGGTTTTGTTGTATTTCGAGAATGCTGTGCAAAGAAAGATCGTGCTTTTCGGCTTTAAAGGAGAAAAATAAGGTGGTTAATTGTATTGCAACCAAAAGGCATTATATCTTTTTCTTTATAAACAATTGGAGTGAAATATACGAATACAGCATCAAGTATCAAAACAAATACTACAAATCGCATTTATCAAAACAAAGCGTCCGTGATTCTGTTTACGAGATCTCGTTAGAGTGTTAATGAATCTATTGAGAGTTCACGGAGCGAACGAAAGAAAGCCGGGGTTAGAGTTGTGCTAATAATTCTCGCTAGAACTGACACTGTCTCGACTCTACCAGCTGTCTGCTAAGGACTTGTTTATAATGGATACTAAAAAACTGCGAAACTATATAATATTTAAAGAAATCTATTATGTTGGCCATGAACAATATGAACATGCAAGTGGTTGGACGGCCACCCACAAGATGGACAAATAACCTGAGAAAAGTTGCAGCTGAGTTGGATGCAGATAGCTTCCGATCGGTGGGAGTGAATGTTATTGGGGCACTTATGTTCAGTAGTGAACTTAATATGGCTGATATGACGATGATGGTGATATGATGATTATGTTCAAGCAAATAGTGAATTAATGGATGATTTGGGCATAAGTTAAATTCACCTGGTGTCGATGTTTTTTTTTGGTAAACGACAAAGAATAGAGATCCTGGCGAAACGCACGTATTTGACCTGTGCGCTAGCTTACGTTTTATTTTTATTTTTTTTGTTGTTTATAATAAGGCGTGTTGTGTATTGTATAAATCACGAGATATAACATGATCTACATTTCTTACCTCAGTCGTGGAATAAGACCGTACATTGGATACAACATTTTAAAATGGATAATAGGAAAACAACTTATTTAAGTTAGTGTGAACAACCCTTATGCCATTGAGTGGAAGCGAAGCCTAATGCCATTTACGCTCACTCGAATTTGCACACAGACAAGACAAAATTTTGCTTCCAAGTGCATGGGTTCGGATTCAAATTTATTTCGGTTTTACGAACATTTTTGGCAGACGTTTATAATTGAAGCCTAAGTTTGATTTTGTCTTTTTTATTTGTATCCGTTCATTTCTTTCACGAAATAACTTGGCATCTAGCAGACACTGCCTTATTTCCAGCAGCTTAAACCGGAATGACACCTGTCATTCTGATGAAAGCAACGCAGTACAGATACAAACTTGTGCTGAAAAAATTTCAAGTCCCGACATGCAGATGTATTACTGCCTATTAATTCAGCCTGGAACAAGTTATGCCAAAACCCATCATTTTATACCACCATTATAACATAACTATAATGATGGGCTTCAGGTTCCTATACGTGGTCTCTCAGGTAAAATAATGATGGATATTTTTTTAAATAAATTTACACCGACGTATCCCAACGATTGAGTGTATCCATCCATCCATTTAGTACGACTGGTCCCAGGTAAGAGCTCAATTTGTTTACCTAACGACTCTTAGCCTTACTTAGGGATATGGTGATTTTAAGCCACTTATTTTTTTATTTTACCAGCCCGGGACACATGTAAACTTAGGGCCTTATCACACATAGTGAAGGGCTTTGCCACAATCTTTACGATTGACTGAGTTTGATTGAGATACCAGTGCCTATTTAGGGTCAGGTAAAAAGTACTGTTCCTTTTTTGAAAATTTTGTCCATAGCCGCTTTTACAAGTATGGATTCGCGGGACGAGTGGAAGTGAAAGTATTTTCTTTTTGAATATTTAGTCCCATAGCTGCTATTTCCCCTATTCAACCTGTTGCAGTCCACTGCTGGACATAGGTCTACCCCATTTTGCGCCAGATATCCCGCTCCTCCGCTTTTCTCATCCAGCTTCCACCAGAGACCTTTTGCAAGTCGTCGGTTCATCGGGCCGGAGGGGCGTCCTACGCTACGCTTGCCGAGACGCCGTCACTTACGAGCATCGAATTCTGGAGACGATTAGCGGTAAAAATTGATTTATTATAATCTGTGGTAATCACACGGTCAATCAATAGCAACAAACTTCAAAGCTTTTGGTAACTTCTTATCCTATTTATACAATAAAATACAATTTTATAAAGGTTAAATGGAATAACGGTTTTTTATTAATACGGCGGTCGGCAAGCCTTAATCTACTTTGGCCGACGCTAACACGTTTACTTTATAACTCAGGTTTATGGAGTAAATGTCTAAGGTCCAGCATGTTGGCTCTTTACTTACAGTATCTTGTTTACGAGCATATTAAAAACCTAGCTTGAAGGTATATGTCGCTAAATATATCAATTATTTTTACACATAATTATAAAATTATTGTCAAAGAAGTAAAAGTTTGGACTCACCAACGCAAATGAATCAATTTTCAATCAATATTTGGATTTGTTTTTAACATATGTATACCCCCTTAGACTGCATAAGCTCAAAAGGCTTTATTGATATGTGATCTTAAGTAACTATGTAAGAAAATGTACCCAATATGGAAAAGACGCTTTGATATGAATAATAGTAAAAAATATTAGCAAATAAATAAAAAACCTGCCTTTGTGCCAGACGCCCGAATACAGTGTTTATATGACCTCTCAGTACTGGACCATTGCGGTATGCTAAAGGTTAGAAAAGTCTATGATCACAAACAGTTTTTGTATACTTTCGACCAATAATACACACAAAATAGATTTTAATGTTAATTTAAATGTTATTACATAAGTAACTAATTATTCTGAACAATTGTAAATTGTTGTTGGTATAGCGCCTATGCAACAGTTTATGTCTGGTGTGTAATTAAGGAGGCTTTTTTTCTACATACAACTATTAATCGACTAAACTACGCATATTAGATAAATTAATAATTCAGATCAGAGTGTGATATGTTGTTAATATTAAGTTGTTTTTTTATTATTTCGATCGCCAAGAATGGAAGCTTAAATGAGTTCGATATTGGTTGAAATGCGGCTCAGGGAGCTTTTAGAACTAACTTGTCTAAGTAACCCTATTCATATTTGAAGGGATGATCTTTGTCAAGCGTGTTATTTATGTCAATATTGAATCTATTTAAATCCCAAACTCATGCAGTAATAACATAAGCTTAACACAGCAATCCACTTAAACACTTCAAACAAGTTTTCCAGATCAGAATATTTCATTAGAAACTAAAATTTCTTACGAACACTCAGGGAATTAATCTTATTAGGGCGCGAATTATATTTAGGTTGCGAGCAAGCGGTGTCGCTCCCGTCGTAAACTAATTGCGTTTAGAGCGATAGAGCTCTCACAGCAGGCGAGCGAGCGATGCTAATGGACGGTATTAATTAATACGCGCGTGTCGTCAAATATCAAGTTGGCGAATATCTATTTCGCAATATTTGGTAAAGGAAGGTGGAATAAAGGAGTTCAAATATAAGATGGTTATATGAAATGCAAACACAAATAATTTTGATTGAATTATTATTTTGAATGTCATAATATCTCCTGGGTGGTAATAATAAATAATACCATTTTTAAAGGGTCACTGGTATGACTATGAAAAAAAAAATGACTTGGCGTTAATCACACGAATGCATCCAAGCAAAATGAGACAAAATCAGTAGGATGAAAGCACGGCGACCCATTATTGTTGCGGTTGAGAGGGCAGCTGAAACACCAATGGTTCCGGATTCGATCCTCAGGCAGTACAAACATTTGTGTGCATGAACATGTCTGTTTGTTATGGTCAGGGTGTTTTCTATGTATGATATGTATGTATTTACAAAAGAAAAATATATAAGTATGTTTGTCAGTTGTTTAGTACCCATAATACTTAACTACTTACATAATAATTACTTAAGGCTTTACGCTTAACTTGAGGCTAGATGGTGCTTTGTGAATGTCAGTGGATATGTATTATTATTATTTATTATTATAATTCATTGAACAGTTATTTTAATACAATAATATAAAGTCTTACTGCAGGAGCACTGACTTAATTATTGTATTTATTATCAGACTATATATAACATCTTATTGCCGGGCCCAATGCCGATCGGTAAGTGTTAATGACAAACAAGCAGATGGCTCATCCGATGGTAGATAACGCCGTCGCCTATTTACACTTGCATCACCAGAGGGTAATGAAATGCGCTGCCGGACTTTCAAGTGAAGATACGCTCACTTCTTGGAGCTCGCCAGGTCGTATCGCTCAAGGAATATTTCATTTGGTTACTGATTTCACAATTTTGTGAACCAGGGGGGCCTCAGAAATTCTAACTTATCATTCGCACTTCATTTGATCTTTATTTGTTAGTAGCGATCTGCCCTGGCTTCGCACAGGTGCAATGCTGATAAAAGACATGCTCCCACCACCCCTCAAACATACTATATATATATATATATGTATTTCTCCACTATTAAATGGGTGTTATTATCCATATAAATCTCGCTCTTCAATCACTGTATCTATTTAAAAAACCGCATCAAAATCAATACGTAGTTTTAACTTTTATTATAGCATGTAGTGATTACTGAACTAAATGGTACTCAAGAACAACTTTCACGGTTATTTTTATTACATACAACTATTTAATAGAAAAGGTAAAATATAATAGAAACGTTATGGCGAAGTACGATTGTTGAAGCGCCAGATGGTCCATAAACGTCGAAAATGTCCAAAGTTACCTAACAGAAGTGCGGCAACATAACTGTCTCACGCAGGGGTGCCACTTTAGATACATGTTGTATACCAATAGCTCTCTTCATAATTTTTTAAAGTGAAAATAGTGTATTTTTAAGTAGGCACAAATTCAAGTACCTATTAAATACATATGTTAAATAACAGGTTATTCATTCGTTAACTGTAAAAACAATACTTTCATGACTGAGTGGCTCAGGAACCGGACTTTTCAGCGTCATTTTAACCCCAAGGGTTCCAGACATAATAGAAGATATATTGTTATTGTTGGATATATGCGTCAGCTGCAGTTCAAGGGTAAGGAAGATGCTTTGACCAAAAGTGCTTACAGATATTTGCAGTAAAAAAAGCAAAAATAAACTTAGTGTTGTGTTTCTCCAAGTAATTGAGGTTACCGGAGGCCTAAATCATGTAAAAAGCAAAAAAAATGGGGAAGGCATTGCTTTTCCCTAATTTTTTGCTTTGTTTAAAATAAAAAAAGGACTGCCTTTTCCTAAGATATTTAATTCTTAACAAGAATATAAAAACCAAGGATGTTAAACTTGTGTCAGAAGTGGTCGCTTTTGGACTTAGTATAGTATGATTAACCGGTATAAAATTTTTTTTTATAAATAAATATAATACCGTTAATCTTTTTCATTTACCTTACTCAACAACCCTAGTCGTGTCATCTAAGTACCGCTTAAATAAAAGAAATGATATTTCACTTGGCAAACTGAGCAGCTGACGGAAACTTGGTGGCAGTTTGATAATTATACTCTACAATTGTTACGGTGATTTCGTGCGAGCGGTATTAGCCAAATTATACTTCGTACGGCGGGATCCACATTTTTCTTTAACCCTGAGAATTATTTATAAGCTGAACCGTTTACACCGTCTAGCGCTGTTATCATATGGGTGTTAAGTATACGTTACACGTTTAGACTGGTAATCTAGTCACTTTATTCGTATTAACGAATGAATACGTAAATAATTTATTACAAAAATAATAACTTGTAAAAGTTCTCTTTCAAATGCCCTAAAATTATATTTTTGGACAGTTTATTATCAAAAGAACATTTTAATGAATAATTTGTAAAATCAAAATATTTTAATGAGTAAATTCAACAAAGAATAGAAACATTTCAATGATTTTTTAAAATTAAATTATTGAAAAGCTTTAAAAGTCTCACTGAAGCGCACAAGCTTTTGCCTTCCTAGGCAGTAACCACCATGAGGGTCGATTGCTAAATAGATTGAATACTTTAAACATTTAAAAACATATTTTTATCATACCAGACTAGACTAATTATTTTTTATCAAAAGAGGGCATTACATCAGATCATCAAAACGATATATGTTTGTTTTTTTATTATTAATGTTTAGTTAATTATTCAGTACGGGACAGACATGCATACACAAATGGGACGGTTTGACCGCAGTTATATCACGGCCAGAAAAACTGCATTGTGTTTTGGCAAGTGAATAAGGCCCAAACTACTTGTTCCTTATATAACTAGTAACTATCCCTACTGTAAGATACATTTATATGAATTAAAAGTTTGTTATAATTGCAAACATATTTAATTTCTACAAATAACTTTGATTTGAGGTCATACAAATAAAATTCAAAAAATTCAAAATTCTTTATTGAAATTAGGCTTACAAAAAGCACTTATGAACGTCGAAAAATATACAAAAATATAATAAAAAACAAAAATACTAAACTAAAAATATGAATTTTGATGCTTTGAAAAAAGCGCTTCAGTGGTTTGGCCTGTTGAGAAAGAAGCACCCAAGAAAACTCAACAGTGTAGCCTTTTTTAAAAACAATTACTTAATGTAACAATATACCTGAAACACTGAAATAGCTGAGCAGTTTAAGACCACGGATTTTTATCACATAAATATTCGTCAATAGTGTAGTACCCTTTTTTAGAAAGGTGTTTTTTATTCTAGCTTTAAACATGTGTAAAGGTAACTCGACAATATTTTGCGGTACCTTATTGAAAAACTTTATACATCTTCCTATAAAAGATTTACCTACTTTATGTAGTCTCAAGTCTGGAACAGCAAGTTTGTTTCTATTCCTAGTATTAAAATTGTGTGAGTCACAATTTTTTTTAAAGGTATGATAGTATTAACGGACGTAAATTAAATTTTCATAAATATATTGTGATGCTATAGTCATTATTTATTTCTTTAAAAAGTTCCTTAAGAGAGTCACAAATATTGTATTGATGTCGGCAGCTGAGCCCCACAACAGTAGACCATACGACATGACACTATGAAAATAACTAAAATAAACCAATCTTATAAATTATTTCATTTTTATTTCTCAAAACAATGACTACGAGTCGGTACC
This sequence comes from Leucinodes orbonalis, assembly GCA_019425675.1. Lineage (NCBI taxonomy): Eukaryota > Metazoa > Arthropoda > Insecta > Lepidoptera > Crambidae > Leucinodes > Leucinodes orbonalis. The sequence continues at coordinate 142,937 of PQWD01004028.1, forward strand.
GGTGATCTTTAATTATCAATGGATGTCAACTTACAAACAAATTAGTATACACAAAAACAAATGCATCGAAAATTTGCTTTGGCAAACCCCTTTATCGGCAATTCGTTAGCTGCATATTGCAGGCAAGTTACTTAATATCTATCGAATGTACATCGCTTCTCGGCCCGTCAAACTTCCTGACAGCGAGCTCACACAAATTATGGCGAGAATCCTTCAGCAACTCTTATGTCAGGTGCATCGATCGACCCTCCACCCGATGACTGGATTCAAATATTTTCTCCAAGTGAAAATCCTCGACGTCTTTGAATCGAAAGGAACTTTGTGCGGAGATTTTCGGTAAGCACTCGATTGCTTGTGTACTTTTCGAGTCGTCTGCAACTAGGTTTATGCTTTATAACAATTTTTGTTATGATTAGTCCGCCGTGCATTCGAGGAATATGCCTTAGATTTTGAGTTTTGTTGACTTTTTAGGTCATTGTTCATTGGGTTGATACACATTTAAATCGCTTAAATAAAAAACCATTAATATTTTGCAAACACTTTATTATTGCAATCATTTGTTTGAAATTAAGCACTGCGGAATTATATAAGGTTATTTTAAACAAAAATATGTCATTGCTTGCCTCATTCAATCATTAATCTATTTATATCAACAAGTCACTTTTTATTAGCAAAAACTCGTTTTTGCATCAAAATATTGTTTTCGTGTTATTATTATATAGAAATGTTATTTGTTATTAATAAAAATATATATATAGTTCAATGTTTTTTATCCGAGAAACCGTAAAAACCATACAATGATCTTCCAATTCATAAAACTCAACATTTACTATACAATTTCCAAGACTCCAATCTCATTTTCTCTCAAGATGATTTAATAATAGTTATAGCTAAGCCCCGTTTTTACCTCCAAGAATTTAATACCGTTTCAAATTGGCAAAATAATAAACTGGCACGTCAGATGCAGGAAATGCAATCACGCCAGCTATGGGGGCGTAATTAAATATTTAGTTTGTTGCGTTCGATTAACTAACGTAAAGGCTTTTGGTATGGTGACAACTTGAAATTTAGGCTAGATATATGTTTGATTTGCTTGCCAACTTTTAACCTAAGAGAGACTATCTAGAAAATTGACTGCGTATTACAACTTACTTATGTGTAGTTAATTAAAATATATTCATCCACTGCACTCATAATGTTTGTATTTTACACAATGTATTTTCTATATCATATGGAAGGAAATAAACCAATTTTTAATTTTACATAATTTAATATCAAATGGAAGGATGTCAAATGGTAGGTCTCGTGAGATAGCACCAAGTGGGATATAAGAGTATTCCTTTTCAAGGGCAAGGGAACCTTTCTAGTTAGTGGTTCCTTCAGGGGCAGTTAAATGCTGCAGCCAAATATATATTATCATATTTCCCAAATTTACAAATCTGATAGGCACTGTCCGTGATCACCCCGCACGCAATTTTCAATTCTACCCAGTGTTGCTATAATGAGCGTGAATTAATTATATTAATAAACATTTACATTCCAATACTCACAGGATGGAGGAGTCTGTAATTACCCACAACTGCTATTTATTATTCAGCGCTAGAGTGCCTTTGCACTCCGTTTAATCTAACCTGCGTTTAATTAACTGTACGCTACGAAACGCACTAACGGCTGTTTTACTAATAACTTTGCCGCTCTGTGGTCTAATAGATTTTAATGGGCGGCTTGAGTACGTATAGTTTATTTCTATGTTTTTGCTATTGTATATGATATTGTATATTGTAGTGCATTACAAATTTAACTCTTTTAATTAGAGTGAAAGCAGTATCAGAATTAAACTTGTGTACTTCAAAATCTTTGTGTGTTAGGCATATGTCACCGCCGCCTGTGCGCATTACCTATACTAGATACTAGCTTCCCTTATTATTATTTAGGTTTTGAGGGCTATTCAGGCTTATGCAGACCTGTAGTCACTTCGACCTAGGATCTTTTTGTGACTCGCACCTCTCTTAGAGTTCATCTAATAGTTGGGCACTTTTTAGGAAGTTTAGGACCCTGCCCAACTTTATAGATTTGATGTCACTTGGGCATAGATAATAATTACCCAAGTGGATATTTCGCTTCCATTGTAGAGGACCACAATTGCAGAGTAGTGCATTGGTGTCTCTCTCTCTTCCGCGCAGAATCTGCAGGTTTCCGAGTCACTTAGCTTCATTTTGTGAAGGTGACTTTTAGCTTGCAGTGTCCAGTCAGTGCCTTACAAGGACCCTGACCTTGGTTCTGAGCTGTAGCAGTTCAGAGGTTCGCTTCTTTGAGTAGGCTTTGATTAGCGCTTTTGAGTGAGCTGCCTCTGGTGCCTCTAGCCAGTAGTTGACAGAGTCCTCGAGGAGCTTCCTTCTAGTTCATTTTCCTTAGGCTTTCAGGGATGCCACAGACAGGTTCTACAGTCTTTTGGATGGCGTTGGCCCCAGCCTTTGCGAGTTCATCAGCATTTTCGTTGCCAATGATGTCAGAATGACCTGGTACCCATTTGAGAGTTATCCTGTTATTTCCTCCTTCCCTTACAGATAACATTATTTCGAATTGTATCCCTAAACATAACTCGGTTATACATGCTCGTATTTTAAAATTAAGCACCTACCTGTAACTTTGAATTGCTGTCAAAATAACTACTAATTCATTTCGTAGAAATGATCTCTATTGACGATTACGAGATAAATGATAATTCAAGAGTACCAGGAATTTTCGTATCTCAGTGGTGTAAACAAATCACATATTCAAAAATAATATCCTTTTACTGAAACTCGTGTATTAACGACCGTATTTATATATTTAAAAATAATTGAGTTAATGGTACTGATAAAAGAGGTAATATAAATGATGTAAATTATAAATAAATAATAAATGATAGGTTTATTTAAATTAATAACGACTAATAGTTTATTTAATTACCTGATTACACTGCTATAGATATTTAAAAAATATATCCGCAAAATTTGTTTCTCAAAGAAAGGACCTTAAGTCAACCTTCTCTTCTAACCCTATCGGTAATAATTAGGCTGAAATAAATCAGTTAAATCATGGCAGAACTGATAAAGAAAGTAGCTAGTAAGTATAAATCTACCATACTTTTTTATTCCACCAGAGTAAGTTTGCATAATACAATCAATATACGATAGTATACAATCTAGGTCTGATATGCTGTGAACATTTTATTGTTCCGGGTTGACAGGCAATGACAGTTCTAGAATCCGTGACAAAAGATAATTCAAGTAATTTTCTTATATTTCGGATCCTTTAGACTTTTAAAAATTCATTAGCAACGTTGTCGGTTACCAGTTACCACCACGTGAATCGCAAAAACAGTTGAATCTAAATTTAACACACTGCCATGTCAGTAACCGGGGACTAACAAATAATACTTTATTTACTGTGTCTGGTTTGATGGCAGACAAAGGGTCAAACTATCTTTTAAATTATCCACGTATAATAAATATAATAATGCACCATATATATAATAATGCTTTAAATACATAAATAATAAATACACACTGATATTCACACAGCGCCATTTAGCCAGTATCTAGACCTAAACAACTGATAAACATACCAATTTACTTTTTTTGTAAGTACATACATATTATACAAAGACAACACCCAGACCATTACAAACTTGTTCATGCACACAAATGTTTGTTCTGCCTGGGGATCGAACCCGGGACCGCTGGCTTAGTAGCCGACATCTCAACCATTACACCACAAGGGTCGTCAGTATATATAAATATTTTTATTTAAACAATCAAAGCTACAACTTTATGGGTGATTAAAAAACGTATTATCTAGTCTAATGACGATAGTTTCAGAGTTATTATTTTAGGCCCCAAAACAAAATATGAAGTTGGTTTACCGTAGATATGGACGATATCGAATTTAAATAGCCTAAAAGCCATTATGAATTTGAGTTCAACAAAATATTCATAATATTTATAGTATCGGAGCTTTGGTGGCTCATTGGTGTGGACTGTTACCTTCCGATTAAGGGTGCAGGTTAAAAACCCGCCACGTTCCAATGTGTTTTCGAATCTGTGAAATTTTATGTACGTTTATACGACGCTCTCACGAAGAAACACCTGCGAAGAAATTCAAAAGTTTTGCGTGAAGTCTACCAATCTGGGCACGCGTGGACGAAAGGCAAAGGACTATACATCCCATACGGATAGGCTCTTGCTCCTCGGTGGGGACGCATAACGAGCTGTTATTAAGCACACATATTTTCATTTAGTAATAAGGCGAGTATTTTGTATTAATCTTTAAATCTAACAGGCTATTGCGTTCGTTGACCATCGCATATATCAAACAACTATCGCAATGATCATCGGATGGGTGATTTACAAACATTATCTCGAGTCGTGCCTTATAAAGTACAGAGAGCCGTACTTTGGAAGGCACGTTAAGTCTCCTGGTAACTGTCTTATGGTTGTCCTTAACACCTACCAATCAGTACTAAGCCCACATATGCAAATAACATAAGAAGAATGTCTATGCAACGGGACGTTATAGTTTGACGATGATTTTTGATAATTAAAACACAATATAAATGTTAATTACATTACAAGAATCCCTATTTATAAACTACTCACTTTTCTATCTAGACACTTTTGTACGTTCCCTTGGCATCTGAAACAAAACAAAAGTTTGTTACTGATAAAATATTCGACAAGATAAAATAAACAAATTCCATGTATAATGATTCTAGTTTGTAAATCAGAATAATTACAATCATTTGATAAATCATTGTTTTCAACTTTAAAAAGACCTTAAAATAGTCCATCGAACGTATCAAAATATCAATATATCGTGAACTCCACCCTAATTCAAGTGTACATTACAATAATTAGCTTCGTAGGCATAAATTGTAACGCACACCCGCTTTGACAAATGGAAATATAAATGGCGCGTCAAACGTGAATAGGTAGGTCCGATCGTGTCAGATGCTTATCAGAAAATTGCTCACATTTTGTGGCGTGGAAGAGCCCTCTGTCGTGACAGAAACGAAACCCCGAAACACAATGAACTAACCATTGTTTAGTCAAATAAAGACTGGCTCAAATTTATACATTATTAATAGGAAAAGTTGTATTGAATATTCGTTTCGAACTTTAAATTTATTTTGTTAAACGTTTTTATAAACGCATATTTTTAAAATGCCTCGATATTGAGACGATTAGATAGATGTCCACCGCAGAGCTAAGTTTCGTCTCGTGAAGAGTGTTTTTTTGGATTCGGAACGAAAAACCAGTAGTCTGCAAAAGTACTAGGCTTAGAAGGCTAAACATCTGTTTCTCGGGCAGTTGTACCAAAGAAAAATCACTATCATTAGTATCCTTCGATACTACATCAATCAAGCCAGACCATAATACCGTCAGGTAAGCTTACTGGTATTCATTTTCACTTCATCATCATCAGCTCATTAAACGTCCCCACCGAGGGGCACGAGCCTACCGTATAGGGTGATTGGCCTTAGTCGTCCACGCGGCCCAGTGCGGTTGGACGACTTCACACACAACCTTTGAATCTCTTCGCAGGCGTGCATGAAGTTTCCTCACGATTTCCTTCACCGTAAGAGCGTCGGATAACGTACATATACTTTCGAAATTCGAAAATACATTGGTACGTGTCGGGATTTGAACCTCAGCCCTCCCGGTAGGAAGGCGACAGTCCACACCATTGAGCCACCGACGCTCCTATTTCATTTCATTTCACATTTCCACTTATCACACTTAAAATGCAACCAATTTTTTATGATAGATCATCAGTCTTGAACTTAAACATTTTCAAATCTCTAATATCAGGATTACTTTGAGTGCTCATTTATCTAACATTACTTACGCAACAAGAGGGCATACCTATTAAGTTACTATTACAATAATAAATAATAAATTATTTATTTGCGAGAATATGGTTACAAAATTTTGATTTTATTACCCTTCATTTATTTTACACACAAATTAATACTATAAAATTACTTTACAAATTTGAACATTGCATTTTATCCTCTTCATTAATTAAATATTTAGTATTGAACTTGGAATGTACTTTGGAGTAAAATCTAGCCAAGTCTCGATGGAGCTGCTTGATTATCTCTAAAAAGTAATGAAATCAATACAAAGACCTGCCAAGTCTAAATTCCTTACTGCAATTAATTAATTATTATGGTTAATGTGTTGACTTGCCGTTGAAGAGTACACAGGATACAAAACTAGGTGCTTCATGACACCATTGCACCAATCTATCGCCAGAACCGCTACCCATTGACGGTACAAATTTGCCACTCGGAAAACGGTGATTCAATGCCCATCGATTGTAGGCTTGATAAAGCCACTAACGTATGAAGAATGTTCAACGGCCAAGTCACACAACATTAACCATAATAATTAATTAATTGCAGTAAGGAACCTTAGACTTGGCACTCTTTGTCTTGATTTCATTACTTTTAGAGATAATCAAGCAGCTCCATCGAGACTTGGCTAAATTTTTACAGAATGTTTTTGGTGGATTTACTTCTTTTGTAAAACTTGAAAGGAATATTAGACGACCCATTGGGTGTAATAGTTGAAACGCGGCTACTACACTAAGGGTTCGGGTTCGATCCCCGGGCAGTACCTACAAATATTTGTGTGCACCAACATGTCTGTTTGTATTGGTCTAGCGCGCTCGACTTGGCGGGCACTACCGGTCCCCCGATTTTTGACATCGGATGAAGCGGCCCACCATGTTAAAAATATATTGTTTAAAGGCGTATGTCAATCTCTATAGTTTGGCTGGGCTCTTTTGTTATCTAAGCAGGGTCACCAGGTACTCCAGATCTTCGACAATCCAAATTATTATAGTTTTCCCTTTATGTAATCATTAAACCCTGACTCTGTACCAAATTTCAGCTCTGTGAGTTAATGGAAGTACTAGTTCTATTTTGATGATTTGTTATCTAAGCAGGGTCACCAGGTACTCCAGATCTTCGATTTTCGAAGTTTTCATAGTTTTCCCTTTATGTAGCCATTAAACCCTAACTCTGTACCGAATTTCAGCTTTCTGAGTTAATGGGAAGTACTAGTTCTATTTTGATGATCATGAGTGAGTGAGTGTCTGTCGAAAATGCGAAACTTTGTTTCGCTTAACGTCGGAACTAAATGACATACAGACTTGAAATTTTGGATTTAAAGTAAGTTATTATATCTTACTAGATGACGAAAATTTCAGCGCTCTGGTATTATCCAAAGGTTCTCAAATCGGGGCCTGAAAATGCGGCGAAATGGATCCTGTAAAGGATGGTACGGCAGTGTTTGCTTTGCGCTCGACTTGGCGGGGGCACTACCGTGCCCCCAGATTCCATAAATGATAAAATAAGTATTATGAGCTGGGAGAACTTGCACAATATACAAGTGACATTCACATATTTATTTCAAATATTAACCGAAGTGAAACCATTAGTCTGTATAGCTGTAAAAATCATATTTGATAAATGTCTTCCATTTAATGTAGTCTACATTATAACCTATGTTTAGTCTTAATTACAACCGTTAAAATTCAAATAATGAAAATAAAGTAGGTATGTATTTGCTACGAAAGGCACAAACACAGCGCTAGTTTCGCCGTTCGATCGATAACTGCTAACGCAGTTTTGTTAGACAAACTCAAAACGTTAGACGTGTGTTAGCAAAGCAAACATGAATTTGACATTACGTATGCCACCCGTAATTTTGTTACGTATTTTTTTTCACCGGAATTCGCACTCCATATGCCAGAGTTTGCGTTTTACTCATTCAATTATGCAAAGCTGCCATTTGTTAACAGATTTTAGGGTAATTCGGTGGATGTCGACTCGGTTTTATGCTAATCAGCTTAGTGTCCGTTATTTATTATTGTACAAGTTTACAAACACTGCAGCATAACGTAACGATAACGTAATTTTACGCTATTAATCGCAGAAACACTCAGTGCCGTGATTTAGTGCTGAGTTAATATCAATTTCAACGGAATTGTTTTGTTTTAATTGCTGTTTTGTGGTAATTTTATGGTGATAATGCAAAATTTGTTTTTGATTTGTATGGATATTCGCATGCTCTTTTAATTATGTTTCAGTAAGTGTTATTTAACGCATGCTAAACATATTCAACAAAATCCTAACATTAAAATGGTAGGTATCTTCTATTTTAGTATTTTTTTAATATAATACAAAATTGACATATTTATGACAATTTTAGGCTCATCATCACCATTAATGTTGCAGCCCAACATGTCCACTAGTGAACGTAGACCTCCCCTAATGATATCATCGCGGCTGATACCCAGCAGCTGGCATCCATCTGCCCGCCACCTTAAACAGGACCATGTGCCATGTGCTGACGGCAGAGTAAAATACAAGTGCCACCACCCTTACTCTTCCAAGGGTGTTGTAAAAGGCAACAGAGGGTAAGTTCCACCAAGTGATAGGCAGTAGCACCACTTCGGTACTGGTGTATCTCTGCGCTCACCAACCCGCAAGCGTAGTGAGTATGGAATTTACCCCAATGTTAGGCACAAATATCAGTAGGGTATTGACCTTATAATTAAAAAGGACGCCGTTTAGCTGGACATGGCTGGCTCTCATCTTATCATGGTAAAAGGTCATAAATAAAGAAAGAAAATATATCCACTGACATTCACACGGCGCCATCTAGCCCCATACTAAGCATTAGTCTGTATTATGGATAACTAAACAACTGATAAACATACCTATATACTTTTTTTTTGTATTCATACATATTATAACTAGAAAACACCCGGACCAATCAATACTAACAGTTCATGAACATAAATATTTGTACTGGCCGGAGATCGAGCCGAACGTCTCAACCATTACACCATATGGGTAGCCAGAGTTATAATCCAATTTTCACCAGATACTCTGGGCTGGCATATTGATGATTGCAGTATTGTTCAGTACTCCAGATCTATCATAGATACCTCTGTTATGCTGGGTCTTATTCGATGTTAGTATTTGAGAACGGAACCTACTTAAATGGCGTTGGCTCCATTACGACAGGTCGGCAGAGTCTGTAATTGATTTTCATGATACATATCATCTTAATCGCCACTTGAGAAGCCCCGAAGCTGAGTGAGAAGGATTATTACATTTCGTACATGGTAAAAAATACAAACTGACATGTGATCTTAGTCTAGTATTTCAGCCGTAAATCAAGTTGAATAAAGCCTCACAAAATGACTTAGACCCTAATAGTCTTTGAACAGCGAGCTAATGATTGGTGGTTCCTCATTTACTCATTGGCAGGATACTTTAAGCTTTATTTGCTCCTAAAAGTTATAATACTGGGACAATTACCCGAACCTAGTCATAAGTTGTTCAATCGTATGATTAAGCAACAAATTAGTGCTAAGCATAAATTCACAAATAGTTTCTTTACCAGTTATGCTTTTTTAAATGAAGCCTTAACAACTTCAATTTAAAATGATTCCAAGAGACGTGAGTACATGCTATAGGGATTTCCATAGCATGCAACGAAACGATAACAATCAGAAAACTATGGTTGTTTCGGCAAATTGGCCTCCGGTACTTCGACGTACTGTTGTTTTGAACGCAACAATTACGCAAGTAGATAAACTGTGACATGATAGCGTTACCGAGAATACTTCGAATCACGTATAAGGGGTGACAGATATCTTGTTTTAAAATTTTCTGTAATTACGTGTTTATTTTGTTTTGAAAATATTTGGGTTTCTAATATAGTAGATTACGAGGATATGCACATATTAAATTTAAATATAATAATAAACAAAATATTATACCCAATGGCAAATGAGAGCTTAAATAAATGCATAGGTTACATTATTCGTCAGATTTTTTCCAAATAAGAATTTACATGACGATTACTTACCTATTAGAGTACTTGATGTAATAATTATCTCAAAATCCTTAGGAGAGGCATATAGTGAAAATTGAATCATATAGGAAAAAGATGATTCCGAGCTCCGGAGTGCACGTTCTTTCGGTCCCGGTTGACGTCATACAAAAAGTTTCATAAAACCACTTCAGAATTCGTAGATCGAAAATCTTGACACAACGGAAAGCCTTTTTATTGTTTTGGCGCCTCAAGGTGTCATTGGCATTTGAAGCCTTAAACACTGACACACGAGTATTGGTTTGATTATTAAAAACGCCTCATTTCTTAGATCTACTCAATACGAAAAAAATCTAAACACGTAGTCAGACTGACTCGTAGTCAGTACACAGATATACTAAATGGATAACAAATCAAAGTGATATAATGAATACATGTCAAAAACACCGAATACAAGAAAGAACATGTTTTTAAATCTGGATTCAAGCTATATCTACATTTAAGAATTAACGGCACGTTTCTATGCCAAAACAAATGATGCAAGGTAATTTCATGCATTGCAGTATTTCCCATTATACCAGAACAAGTATTGCCGCATAGGTTGTTTTAAGTTGACTCCAAAATATATAGGATAACACCACCCGCGTTACCTAACAATATTGAAAAAGTTTTTGAAAGAAGTTCCTCTAGATAATGCTGCCTATAGCATGGCCAAGTTTGCCGTGGTCGCATTGGGATTAAGCAATTACATGCAAACTTTGAAAACTGTAGGAAACCAGAAAATACTAAACATTGCAATAAGCGGGTACTCCCTTAAATTTGCAATTCAATGTCGCCGGGCAATTTAAATTGCTCCAACTTCGGACTTAAATGAGTTTGTTTTAGGTACTGAAAAATTGCTAAGCAGTTTTGTTTTGTACGGAAAATGACAGCTATAAATGAGGTTATTTTACGAAACGTTTTGGGTAAATATCTCATTTTTATAGGCCTACAGAATAATATATAGAATGAAAATTTTTTATATTTTTTCTTATATTCATGTGAGTACTTAAACTTACTTACTGTCAATATATCAGTATTTCATTATTTTCTTGTGCCATCTCTTGGTGTTTTATTTTTATCATTGTATTACTATCATCAATACACTGCTTTCTTACCTAATTTAACAGCCCTAGATAGTCCACTGATTTATGGATTTTCCATGGTACTGAATGTCATAATCACCACACTTGGTAGACCAGTTGGTGCTACAAACCGTTCTCAGCTAAATGAACCTTCCAAGGATAAGACTTTGATAGGGCAGCCGCGAGAAAAGTAACAGTAGCAATCGTCGCTTAAATAAATTTTAAATAAACCCCTTTTTATAAACTATTTTACCACACATTCAAAACATTCATTGCATACCATTGCTAAAGCACATTTAAGTCAAAAATTAAGTAGAACGAAAGAAAATATAAATGTGTTTTTCTGAGGTACAAGAACTCATTCAATGGAAAATAATTTTTAATCCAATATTAGGCTCTAGTTTTTTAATATTCATGATCTTAGCTTAATTGTTGTTACATAAATATTAACCAATACGTGCATCCGGTTATCTTTAAATCGTACCATTTATGAACGTGGAATAAAAAATTAACAATATATTGAAATTGATTGAGGTTTTAGGTCTTTTGGATTAGGTTGTTCGTCTTAACTATTTTTGCTATCAAGGAGAACCATCTGTATGTCTCTATCACTCATAAATAACACCATAATATTTTTATATCTGCATTATATTGACCGAAAACTATAAGGCTATCAATGATACCCAAGTTAGGATATTATGAAGGACAAAGGACGACGTCAGCAGACCTTTGATTATAATTATCTACTATGCCTCCAAGTACAAATCGTAGAGCTAAAATATATCACAGCTAAACCACTATTAAACTCTTAGGAACATTTATATTATACGCGTGTACCTTGAGAGTTTAACAGTGGTTTTGAAGAATAGGGTTTTTTATTGATTCTTGATTCCTATCGCTTAAAAGGTTGAATTGTTTTAAAGATGAGATAGAGGGGCTGTAAATATAAACATTCGTAGGGGCCAGCAAAACGAGATGAACCACACATTTCACTATCAAAAATGATGTATCCAAAATATTCAGAATTTGTAAAACATGGGACAGAGTCCAACGCCGCTGGAAATATGATTTTATTATTTACATTTTCGCGTCCGCGCCGGCGGCGTCACGTCACACAACGAATACATACATAGCACTCTTAAACAAAAAAGATACCTAAGTAAAAAGATGCGTTAAAATGTATTGTTAAATGAATTCATTATTATGATTCTTAAATACAAATATATGTCTCCCATTTTTGGGACCATTTTTCTCGTTTTTATTAATATTATTTTACAATTTACATAAAATATAAAATATGTATTCTGAGAACGAGAGATTTGTTATGTGCTAAAATATAAAGCTACTATCTACTATATCAAATAAAAAATGATTTGTTAGGTCATTTTATTCTGCAGATGGGACATGGATGCCCGGCGTGCCTCAAATGAGTTTGTAACGAGTGCACGCGAGTCTGAATACACGATGCGGCTATTCTACCTTGCATTGGATTATGCATGTTACCTCACTAAAGTAGACAATGTCACAATGTTTGCAAATACTCCTATAAATACTTTAAACAATGTATGAATACGGTAATCGAGATTGAATTAGCAATTATATAGTAACGTATGTAATATTGTCTTTGCATTTTTCTATCAATGTATTTTTTTTTCTTAGATTTAAATGTCGATATTTTAAAAACATTCCACCAAATATGGAGGGCAAAGGTAACAGGTTACAAGTTAACACTTTTTGTTGATTGTATACTAAATTTAGATAAAATACCAATTTTTTGCTTTCTCGTAGTACTTCAGCAAGTTGATAATAATCAGCGTGCCAATGTGTCAGTGACGAAATCGGCATATTTCAGATATCAATAAAATTTAAAGTTTAATTAGTCTATTGATGAAATTAAATCCTGAGAATAAGAACTATTCGAAAACCAACTCTGTGAGGGATAAAAAAACGAGGTCACACTACGAGAAAGGGTAGGGTAGTTACCCTTGCGCTTTGCTTGGCTCGTCTTGGCGGATAATTTATTTTCTATGTTGTCATACTTTTTTAAATAGTATTCACACAATAAATAACACTAGAATTTGTACCTGTTCAATTACAAATATGTACTTAATATTAGAAAAATATTAAATACATATTTGTAATTGAACAGGTATTGATAATATTTAATATTCAAATCATTACATAATTATTTTGTCACGTAAATATGTTCCCCCATAATTAAAATACCAGAACCAAGCCGTAAACATTAAATCTAAAGCGAGAACGTTGTTAAATATTAATTAAAACTATCCAAAACAGCCGTTAAGTAATAGTTCCGCAAATACCGTAATACACAAAGCAGCCAAGAGAACCGCTCGGATCGGTTCCGGAATTACTAACAGAAAGTGCTTGGAGAAACAATGGCTCGTTCTAATTGCGGTCCCTTGGGCCTGTGGAACGCAAACGTAGGTAACTCAACGCACACTACACGGAACAACGAATGGAAGGTATGCTCCAAATTCAAACATTACTAGTTAATTGTTTTTTTTTTAGTAAATAATATTTATTTAATTGTTAAGCTTTTCAACAATGAATTTCACGTCGTTATTAACATTACTTAACGTGAAAATACATTTTAGATAATTTTATATTACCGATAGAACTGAAATACTAGAGTCAAATTAAATGATAGTAAAACTCCAGGCACATAATCTCTCATATTAATATTTATATTAACATCAGACTCCCACTCCCAGAATTTGTTCCTTTACAAATCTATTATAAAGGTAAACATTTACATCAATATATATGACGATTCAAACCTAAGGTCGGTTAACACTTATGATATTTATAAGAATATTTTGCCTACCTCTCTATGTCTATGATTCATTTAGAATTTCCGAATGTAACCGCCGGACGGTGTTAATGAACTTCCGTAAAGGCAATCAGTTGTACTCATGGAGGCGCAAAATCTGTTTAGCCCAGCTTTATGATCGTAGCCACGATTGGACAGAGTTAACTTCATAAATGTGCCACACCATCTGCACATGAACGTGCTATTGAGATTTGATACTTTGGATCAAAATATTATGAAATATATAATTTTTATGTTACGAAGTGAACAGGACGGTCAGGGCGTGCACTGCGCCCGTTATCCGAGACAACAGATGTTTGGTCTCTTATACCCGGTAATTTTACTAGCTACAGTGCCCTCATCCCGAAACACAAAAGTGCATAGCACTCTTTTTTCACAGGACAATATCTATCACTGCAGTGGTACCTACTCAGATGATTCATTATCGAGTCTACTATAAATGCAAGAAAAACTGTGGTGGTAAGAAAATGTGGGGGTCTGTCAATATAGATACATAAGATGGTTTGGGTAGTGCTCGTAAACTTATAGTCACTTATAGGGCACATCAATTATTAGATGAAATCTTTTCTTATCAAACACTATTGAATTTGACGACCCACTTGGTGTAATGGTTGAGACGTCGGCTTCTACACCAAGGGTTCGATCCCCCGGCAGTACAAACATTTGCGTTCATGAACATGACTGTTTATATTGGTCTAGGTGCTTTCTATGTATAATATGTGTGTATTTACAAAAAAAAATCAGTTGTTTAGTACCTGTAATGCAAGTTTGACATTTAACTTGGGGCTAGGTGGCGTTGCCCGAACACATCAGACTTGTTATATGAAAAATATATCAGATCTCATGTAGAGCCGAGCTTCTGCATCTACTCGGCCTCACTCTACCGATCCTAACGTCAACAAATTTTAGACGTCGGTAAATACTTCACCGTAGAACATAAAATTAGTAATTTAAATTTAATAATTAAAAAGTTCAAGATTCATAAGCACAAGCACACTCCTATGTCATTATGACATGACGTAGCGAGCAACGTGATTATGAATAAAAATTCTGCCCAATTGATGTGATGGGCAGACATTTATCGGAAACACTTTTAATGAGATCGTGTTCTAGTTAGTTTATTGTATATCTTAGGAAACAGTACTGTTTTGTATAGCTCCATGAACCAGTACCTTTATTGCTGTACAGCGCCCTCTGTACGGGGGTAGGTGAACTATTCACAACCATTTCGTGAAAACGTACAATTGCGTGCTTTTGAAGCACCCTCAACGAAGCAAATGCTAGCGACGATAGGTGGCGCTGTTACTCTAGTTTTTATATGACAAGTATACCACAATGTTATTGATTGTCTGCAGGGTTACTTCTGTATTTACCATCGTAATACGATCTCGGTTTATCTTGTGGGGCATCAAATAACCTATGATCTCCGTTGATATTATTACAGCACGGTCTTTGAATAAGACATTGTCTATTTGTGTTACTTGTGCCGCCATGTTAACAAATGAGTACTGGGTATGTTTGGATACAAACAATGTTCATATTGTATATTTTACACTGACATTAACAAACCTCTAATTAAATTTGAAATTGTAACGAATTATTTCAGAATTTTCATTCATCTTTAATAACAATTTTTTGCATACACACAGTATTTATGCATGAAATAATTGGTAATATAAGTTATTAGCTAGTACGTTTTACAAGTACATATATGATTAACAGCGACAGATTATTGTTCTGACCATTAAATAAAGAACTTATTAAATAGTATGATATGGCACTGTGTGAAAAATGTTAATTCCATTATTGAAGTCGATCTAGGCATGTTCCTTTAAAGCGTTTATTTACTATAAAAGACTTTATAAAATAAATAAAAAAGTGTTATTAGAATTAATATTATATGCTTTCAAAGTAATGTCTAATAAATCTTGTGCATCTTACCAAGGACATACCCGTAAAGATAATCTGCTAATAGAATAAAAAAATAGGCGTTTATCTATACAAAATACATCATCATGTAATCTGTTTTGATTTTGTTAACGGGGATCTTTCGATTACGTCTGAATTAATGAACATTATCCCAAATACAGTTTCAAGGCATTATCTAAAATTTAATGCGGACTTCAATCACAGCTTTTGCAGGTGCCATCCATAAACTATTGATGGGGCGCCGCCGCATCGAATGTGGGGCGTACAAGAAAATTTAAGATTTAAGCAGGATTAACTTGGTTGATATCATCATTTATTTATTAAGTCATTGACTCTACTTTTGAATTTTTTTTAATATCTACCAACGAAAAATATATTGTTTGTCCTCCACCTATGGTCAATGTGTTTGTAGGGTTAGATGTCAAATCCTAACCGAACTTTTTGTAAAAGCTTCTCAAGCTTACATATTGTCACGGGAAAATAATCAAAAATGTACTCTTCGCAACTGTATTTTCATGCACTGAAATCTTATTTTAATAAGTTTTTTTTACAAATTAATAAAAAAAAACAATACTTCACCCGTCATTGATACCGATCCGATGCCAATTGTATTCCTTTTCCCGGATTATGTATTGTATGCAGATACAGATGATAATATAGACCCTTGAATTGACGGCAGATTTTGCTGAATTTATCATAACAAATTTACAGATAGTTCGGATCATAATTAGTTTAATCTAGCTCTAACAAAATCTTTCACCTCATTTTTTACACTTGTTGTAAGTGTAATGCATCTTAGGAAGTTTTTCCTCATTCTGTCCGAAGGTTGGAGTAACCCGAGCCTCCCACTGTCCGTAGCTTAATTTGTCTTCGTTCTGGGCGATAGGGGCAAATGTCCCACACTTCTTCAGGATTAGCCGTCTCGGCTGGGTTGCCCTTTTAGTTAATGGAAGGTACCCCGCCCACAGTTCTACTTTAATTAAATGTGAACATTATTGACATTTACATAATATTTTTACCCGATGAGCTTTCAATAAATTTATCTAAAAAACAGTTACAGTACAGTAGGGAAGTGAACATCAAAATAACATGTTTAAAAGAATAAAATTACAATATACGTGAAGTGAATATCTCAGCATTTAATTACATTTGAATCTGTTACGCATTTTTAACATTTACAAAAACACATCTTCTTTTTTCCGATCCTGCGAGAAAGAAGTCACTTTATAGTGTAGTTCATTTAAAGAAATTTAGGTTTAAAATATAGAGACCTAACTTGCTGTCTCGAGTGTCGGGCGTGCCTATCGCGTAGTGCGGCGTTAAATAACGATCTATCAGTTGTTGGTCTCAATCACAGCCAGCTTTTGTCATGGAAAATCGTATCACTACACTTGGTAACATAAAAATCTTTAAAAGGATTTAGACAATCAAGCGCCCAGCTAGCTAGTACGTGTTGGTATATCACCAATCTCGTTTACATCCGAAAAAGTACAACGAACAAATTGGGCTTCAATATTAAAGCTAAAAAGCCAGCATCGAAACGGATAAAATAATGCAATATTTGTTAATTTGATTAGTCAAAAACATTAAACCAAGAAACTGGGCTATAGCTGAACTAAGCCAACTAACTAAACATGCAAACAGAAATCTTTATTTGTGAATCCATCTATCGGTAATACAAGAGCTCTCAATATCCGCGCAGTGACATATACCAGGTCATATCCCCCGGTGGGCTCATAACGTCATAATTCACGTCGGCCCACATCCTGCATACTCTTGAGTTATGACCCGCATTGCTTGCATTTGCATCGGCCGATGCAGGTTTTCGGTCGCTAAGGCGCTAGGCGATTTGCGACGCGTGCGCGCTATCAATCATTACTTATATTCCGGTAAGAAGTTGTGCTGTGCGAGTCGACTTGCCTTTATGAATAAACTTAACACGCTCACGTTTGCAGTTTATCAAATAAGTATGAATGTACATATTTTAGAAAAAAATGCTTAAGTGTTTAAAATTTCCGACTTTATTCAATAGCAACTTTCATCTTAAAAATCGTTCGATTAGCCGAGTTAAGATATCGTATGTTAAATCGGTTATTAGATTTCTTATATCAATTATAGGATTTTTTGCAATATTAAACATGGTGAAAATTGGTAAAAACGTCTAACTTAAACGACGTCATTTTTATGGACGTAAATAATGTACGTTGCATTAATTGTTAACTTCTACTCCGATCTCTACAAAGGTCGCATTTCTCGCGTTCTACATTCTGCCGCACCTTAGGAGATTGGTTTAGGAAACGGCGTATCGAGGGAACCCTAAGGAAAGTGCAGCAATGCTCTTTTCACGGGGGCCTATCACGAGATCTGCGAAAAAACTTAGCCGAAGCACAGTACGCGACCTCAAACAGATCACTCTGTTTGGCCAACCGATCCTCTGGGAGAAGGTCAAATACTTAGGTGTCATCTTAGATAGGGGTCTCGTGCCGCGACTGGAGCCAATCATCGGCTGGGCTAGTCTCGCCATTTTCATCCGGTGACGTCGTTAAGGCCATCTGCGGCCAACAACAAAATCAATTCAAAAAATAATAATAATAATTGTGAACAATCACTGTAATTTATTATCTCAAATTTATTTCGACGTTGATTATCTAAATTCCTGTGTTCTAGATTCCTCATTTTCATTTCCGTTATCATACTTCCTTACTGGCCTGTTAGTGTGTAGGCATGATTAACAATATTTCTTATCGTTATAATGAAAATCTTAAAAACAAATGTTGGTTCCTTTCAAACTACCAACTAGTCAAAGACTAATTTCAATAAAAAAGTTGATTAGCCGTACAAAAAACGAAACCACCAACTCCGCCAAATCCAATTTCATAATCCAATAATCAACTTGTACAAACGATTCGTTGAGCACTCTGCAACAAAACACCAGTTCCTCTCAAATGAACACCGGGTAAGTAACTGCTTAATCAAATGTCGAGTCAAAGGATTAATCCATTAAACCGTTGACAGAAACAAAATGAAATAATAACCGTGCGATTCAAACGTGCAAGATGCGTGTGCGAGGATCCATCAATCACTCCTCTAGATTCCGTGGTGCAAGTACATTTGGCTCCTTAATTAAAACGCCCACCAGATGGTGCCGATGACACCGTCATAGATTCCAATTAATTCTTGTCACAACAAAATTGGCTGATGACTATTTTATTATGCAGCAAAGTTGCGTTGACAAATTGCGTTTCGGGGGGGAACTGTGGCACTGGATACCAAATTAGGTATACGTGATGAAAATGTCGTGTGTAGAGTGGTAATTAGGCGGCAGATGAGAGCAGCTGTATCCATAACTCTGAATACTGATGCGAGTTATGATATAATATGTTCAAATCATCGCACAGCTCGCTTCAAACGAAGGTGCATATATTAATTAGCTGTGTGAGTCACCGCTGGAATACAATAATATTATGGTAATATTAGACTATTTCCGCATATACATGTCATGTTTAAAATTTAAGTTTGTATTACATTAAACACTTTTATCAACGTTTTCTTTCAAGGCAAATTGCCTTATTAGTATTCTTTAGTGTCACACAATTTTAGTATTTATCAGTTATTAAGCTCAGACAGAAATTCAAAGAGTTCGAAAACATGATGTTACTATTGTTTTATGTAACAAAGAGTACAGCATGGTCAGGACGCTCACCTGATAATAAGTGATATGCCTTACCATGAAAAGAGTCGTATAGCTTCAGACCAACAATTAGTTGGAAAATTAGGAATGGATTCAAAAACTGCGCAATTACGTCAAGAAAATTTGGTAAGTTGCTTATTGTGAAAAGATATAAATACATCCCATGGGGGTTTCAATATATACTGATGACGGATCCTGTATCATAATGAAAAAAAAATTCATATTTAACATACAATTACAGAAATGAGGTTGTTTAAAGGGCCGGCAACGCATTTCTGGGACCTGATGTCTTGCAAATGTTCATGGGCGGCGTTGTCACTTACCACCAGGTGAACCGTATGCTCGTTTGCCTCCTGTTCGATAAAAAAAAAGCTAATGCGTCGATATCAAAAATCATCACCTGAGTTGTTGCTTTTTCTAAAGCACTCGTACAAAATCATTTTTAAAATGAACAAAGTTGCTTGTTTAAGTATTAACAAAGGATAGTGTGCAAACTTTTAATATTCTTGTGACGAATAAACCCTGGCTAGAACAGATCTCATCCAGAGGAACTTCATAAACTTCATCTTTTAACGTTGAAACTAGCTTCCATATTGAACTTCGCTTAGACCGGATGGATTGAAGGTTTAACATTGTTAGTTTAGATTAAGTTGATAAATTAATAAAGGATCCAATTGAGCTATTTTTGCATTATCTAAGTGGAGACTTCGCTGTAAAAGGTTTTGCGGAAAATTCTTTACTTGTAGGAAATTGTAGGTATGTTATTGATTATATACAAACTATGTTTTCTATAAAATTTCGGAAAATATTGTAAAATTATATTCGTATTACCTGCATAAATGTACTTATAGTATCTATCCGACAGGCTCAATGTTAAATATTGTGCTCTACTTAAGTTTGAAACATCTATTTCATATTCACTCATATTAATTGCATTGCAATAAGAATATCCAAATACCACACTTGTTATCATATGACTAAGCATAGAAACTCCTTCTTAAATACGTTCCATAGATACCTAATCCCTTGAGACTCCAACACTCAGTTGCGACGGGAACCGTTTTAAATCCCACCAAATACGAGTAACACTGGGTTACTATAACACCTGCGCGGAACTAGGTTAAACAGTTTAAGCGTTACGTGGCATGCTTGTGGCGGATAAGATCGCAACGGGTTACGCCCGCGGCGCTTGCAACTTCACCAACTTACTTTTAGGTCAAAGAGTATTTACGTCTAGCTCGCGACTATAGATTAGCTAAGAGCTATGGAGGCGCGATAAGACATTTGGCATGCTTTCAAATAATGATTTGTATGTATTTTTTTTCTTTACCAAAAAAAAGTACAGGGCAAATTGTGAGCTCTCTTAGAGGCAAGTGTCACGTCTGCTCATAAAAAATGCAGTGTGACCAAAAAGGTGTTATTTTTCGTCAAAACTCCTCTACGCCAGTTAACGAATACAACAGTAATTGGGCAATATCATATTTAGTACCTAGTATTAATTCTAGCTACCGTGTCCTCTTCTCGCAACATAAGTGCTTATACTGCGTTTTTTTAGAGGGCTGTTAATACTGCAGTGGATAGCTACCTAAATGACGAAATATATTTTTTTAGGATTTATAATATAACACATAACATAGGTATTAAGAATAATACGTAAGGACACAGATAATACAATATAATAAGTAAATGTTAAAATCTAGATAATTTATGAACTGCCACAACACATCATTTGGCGATGCTTTAGTTTCTCTAAATATGAAATATTTGGAGAAACACTCTGTACCTACTAGACACTTAATTATAAAAAATCCAAACTACATAACTCCAATAGGCTTCATTCACATGAAAATATCTACGAATATCTGGCTACTAATCGGCTTGTCAGTGTCAAAAGGTCATTGACTTGCAGCGCACGTACTTGCAATCTGCATGCCGCGATGTTGGGGGACCTAAAAAAACATTTATGCCGGGGGACCCTCACTTGAGAGGATTATCTTGTCGAAGACGGTAGGACTTTTTTACCTAGAGTGGGTTTGTGTTTGGCATCAACTACAAAGAAACCTCTTATAAAATATACCTACATTAGGTTAAGTTGTTTACTAAATGTGAAAAAGAATAATAATCAATTGATTCGTGAGCTGAAGGCATTAGATGTTAAGAGAAACAATACTTTTATAGTATGTGACGGTCCATCGGAGTAACAAGACAGTCCACTGCTGGACTCAGGGCCTCTTAAGCTATAAAGGTTGAGGTTTTCCAATAACATCCAGGCTTGGCAGACGGGTAAGAGGTAGTAGTACCTATGTATGAAGTTAGGTTGAATGAAAGGGCAATGCCATCGGTTCCCTGTTGAATCATCATCATCAGCTCATTAAAGGTCCCCATCGAGGGGCACGAGCCTATCCGATGTATAGGCCTTAGTCATCCACGCGGACCCAGTACGGTTAGCAGCAGCAGTTATAAGTACGTTTATCCGACGCTTTTACGGCGAAGGAAAACATCGTGAGGAAATCTGAGCACGCCTGCGAAAGTCAAAGGTTGTGCGTGAAGTCGATCAATCAGCACTGGGCCCGCGTGGACTACTAAGGCCTATACTATACACCCTTTACGGGTAGGCTCATGCACTCGGTGGGGACGTTATAATGAGCTGCTGATGATGATGAATTGCAAAGATAGACAATCTAAACCATCTGATCACCACCACCGTCGTGGCGGAGAAAGGGCGTAAAGCGTCAACATGAGATATCACACAAAACTTCAGAACACTACATCCCGCCCCCGCCGGCAGAGAACATCATCACGAGTCCGTGTATCTTCAACCTATTCGTGTAACTGGCACGTACCGGGTTGCTTTAATCATTGTGACAGATTCTTAATTTGTGTTTACGCGATCAATCCAATGTAGGTACTAGCTACGTTAACGTACACCTTACCATTCACCAAAGCATCAACGCATATACAATTTTTAAAATTACTTGATGTCAAAGCTTAAAAGCGCTTTAATTGAAACCCTTGAATTTGGTTTCGAATGTCTAATTCAACACGTGTCTTACATGTTGGAAAATGCTTTGATACATAAATGAGTTTCGTTTATTAATATACTGTTTATGAATATCCATATTGGAGTACGACGCTCGCTACTCTTCCGAAATTAAATTAGGTAAGTATCTTTACAATGCGCCAATGTGATTATCGTTTTACGAGTTATAAGTACGGATGTATTAATTAGCAATCCGGTATGTATATAGGTACGCACCAATTAATTTAATTTACATTTTCATGTCACGAAACGCATTTAAATTTTACCTGAAATATAATGTTTGCCAGGCTTGATACATTGGGCAATATACTTAATATAATGCAGTCAAAATTGAGCTACTTTCATCACCGTTAATTACTCATTCTGAGGTCACTTTAACTAACATACACACGTGGACAGTTTGGGAAGAATATAGATGTTCCATTGTCAGTGAAGCATTCAGCCTCTCCATCTAGCCGGAATTTTACGACGTCCGTCAACGACCGCCCGTAGTATTTAAGTTCGTCTAGACTACCCAGACGTAGTTCTTCAATCAAACCGGCATGCTTAGATGAAGTTGCTAGGTAAATTGTTCCAAAACCTCCGGATTTCATTGAGGCTATCTTAAGTGGCTATTGCGATTCTTGAGATACGATACCTGCAGAACTTGCCCGCCTTATGAATGCTCTTGGTCCACCAGTCTGTTTTTTTACTATTTTAAAAGCGGAAACTCGCCACCTCGCATCAATGATTTAACTAGACACCATTCAAATTCCAGACACAATAGAAAAAACATACACACATATATAAAAGTTCATATACTTTTTATAGTGGTTAAATGGCAATAAATAGAGTTTATATAAATAATATTTCTCAAATAACCGAAACACTAATCATATTCATTGACACGCTGCGAGATTCTGTATTATTATCAAAGCGAAGTTAATATTAAACCTTTCATTAGTCTATGGAAGCAATGTCGCAGCTTATTGTAGGTTTAATATAAAGCCGAAAACCAATTTAAAGCCTGTATCACGCACCTGATAAAGGAGTTAATTGACTTTTATTGTATACTGTCTACATACTGCCGTACATGGAAATAAAGTACAGGAATATTTTGAACTGTTTCGCTTGATCTAGGTGTCAAAGACCGAGTTTAGTAGTTAAAGCTTATTGACTTCGTTTACATTATTATAAACGTTTCCTGGTCGTATTATAATTTTCAACTAGCTGATAATATGTCCTTTTTTGGTCAGTTGTCAAAGAGAGAAGTTAAAATCAGTTGTACATAATCTACTGATAAATTTCATTAAAAACTCAAAAAAAAACAATCCGGTACACAATAGATCAAAGTGCTTTTCGAAGCACTCTGTTTGAAACGTAAGAACTTAAGTTAAATCGCACACCCTTCCAACCAACGACCATTACGATAGATGCTTGATTTCAACGATCGTCAATCGAACGCACTAATAGGGCTCCGTCATCGAGCTTGATTTTAGGTGTTATTATTTTAGTATATTTCTATTATCTGTGGTATTATGTATCTTTAAATCAAAACTTTTATGGACCAAGTTAGAAAAAACCTGATATATTTCATTATGAATTTATTTTAAAAATACAATAATAAATAAGAGTACCTACTTTAAACTCTTGTATTTCGGTAAGTGGACACTAGTGAAATTACTGGGTTAAGATTATTAGGATTAAGTAACAGGCCCGATGAAGTTTAGGCGGAAATTAAGTACTAAAGAGCAGACGTGTCCTAAAGTGGTCATCTTACTTATTTTATAACATAAAAGGTTCTAAGCATTATTGATTTTAAAAAAGGGATCCCCAGTGCTGTTTTGAAGTTCTGTTATATAAGTTAAGTTGGTTTTTGTACATATCTTAACCCAAAAAACAAAAGCCTAACAGAAATGGCTTCATTTCATCCCTCATATAAATAGGAAGCATTAAAATAACCTAATTTATTACAGACACATAAAGCCTATATTCCGTATCAATCGCACGTCAACGTTGCCGCTCTCCCGTTAAAGTAT
This sequence comes from Leucinodes orbonalis, assembly GCA_019425675.1. NCBI lineage: Eukaryota > Metazoa > Arthropoda > Insecta > Lepidoptera > Crambidae > Leucinodes > Leucinodes orbonalis. The sequence continues at coordinate 167,489 of PQWD01004028.1, forward strand.
TACAGCCAAAGGGGTGATAACCCACCTCCCGATATTAAATCCCGTGTAAATTTGACATGCTAAAATTAATCCCGCGACGACATTCAGCCAATACACGCCGCGTTCTTGTAAATTTAATAAAGAGAAACCTACTTGCACCATTAAGAATGATGTACCGAAAATTGGCTGATGACAAAAGAAACATATTTTTTTAATATCATCAGGTAGCTCGCCTTTGGTTGCGTACTTTGAACGCACGCTTTTAGAAACGTTACCTCAACCGGTTGTGGGGTTTCTAAGGTTTCATTACGCCAAAATACTGTTCTTTTCATGTTAACACATTAAGACGTGTAGTGTTTTATTATATGAATATCTTTTTAGGTAGATTCAAAGGTTGTATGTATACGAAAAATATCATCATTATAGCGTAATATGTCCACTGCTAAAGCCAGCCCCGCTTATAATTTTCAAGCGGACTGATTGTTAACTGTTCATCTATTTCGAACATACTAACCTCTACGCCATCGAGCCCTCACCGAATTAAACTAATGATGACATCATTTTTAAATTTTGTTCATATAATAATAATGTTTACAGTTACACTGCCTCGGGACCCTTTGAACCTGAATTGTAATTAACTAAGTTACGGTCGGAGAAATAGGTAAGATGGAGGTATCCACGCAAATGTTCATAGCAGATGTTAATGTCAGATGAATTTGTATTTGAATACAAAACTTCACAACCAAGGCAACCTATCTACCTCTCGTAACTCAGCCTTCAGATAAGAACAAAGTGATAATAACATCATAATTGCTGTGGCTGAGCTAAACAGACAAGGTTTTATGTATATCTAAATACATGTTTCTTACTCGCCGGAAAACCGCGAGTGTACACAACTTTACAAAGCAAGTTAAGTTCAGTCAACAATTTTTAAGTGAGCGCCACGCAAATTTCGCAAGCTACTGATTTATACCGACTGTTTGGTCTGAGTGACAGTGACAAATGACGTCACACAACGGTCACGGCCGGTGTGTTTTGCGTCACTTGCTTGCATCGGGCCCCGTGATGTTACGTACCTTCTATCTCCAGGCTTGTTTATGGCCCTTCCGAGTATTTGAGTTATGGCGCGTTTGTCTAGAATGTGACATCGCGGAAGATGGATTTATGGGAAGATAGAAGAACGTGTAAAGAGGTATATTTTATGCCTGAGCGTCACTTTGTGATACGTCTAAAGCAAAATAAGCCAGAGCGTAACATACAAAGAGGTACATAATAAAAATTGCGTCATATGAAAAGCTCACTTTTTATTGTGTGACGAAGTATGCGAGTCTAAAAATAAATAATAAGAAATAGTAAAACTGCATAACAATACTAATCGTTATATTTATTTCAAATGTAAATATAAAAACATCCATTCTCTTTCCAATATCAATGAATGTATTGAGAAATGCGCATTAGTGCACAGTGTTATGTTAGATGAATAATTATATAATGAATATACTAACAAATAGTGTCCTTATTTATCTTTTATAAGTAAAATACGACACCTAAAGCTCAAATATATAATAGGAATGCTTGACGTTGAAATAATCTTATTGTGTTTATGATTAGAGATGATACAATTTAGCAAAATGTTTTATAATTTATTAATAGCATCACTCTTAAAATTATATTATGACGACCCATTTGGTGTAATGGTTTAGACGTCGGCTTTTACATTAAGGGCTTCGATCCCCGGGCAGTACACACATTTGTGTGCGTGAACATGTTTCTTTGTATCGGTGTAGTTGTTATGTATTTACAAAAAAAAAGTAAGTATATAAATATGTATATCAGTTGTTTAGTCCCCGCAAAACAAGCTTCACGCTTAACTTGGGACTAGATGGCGTTGTGTGAACGTAAGTGGAAATTTATATTTATATTGCTGGTATTGAAGGGATTTTCACCGAAACCTGGAGGGTAACCAATCCCTTAAAACAGTATTGTTATAATGATACGTCAGCATTTTTGAACCAGAAAAGACGAAGTAATATTATTGTAACACTGTTTTAAGAGATGGCGGTAACCCCCCAGCTATAATAGTGCTAATGCACAAGGATTCCAAGTTTGATAACCGGGCAGTACAACCATTTGTGTATATGAACATATCTGCATTGGTTTGAGTCTTCTATAGACACTTATCAGCTGTTTATATACAGTAGCACAAACTCCTTGCTTCAATGAGAGCTAGGTTGCACTGTGTAAATGTTGGTTTACATTTGTTTTATTTATTTATACCTATAAAATCACAACGTACGATTGATAAAGGTTGTACTAATTGTACAAGAAGAGTCTATTTATTCTTAAAATCAACACAATATAATCCCAATTAGCAAATGTGAGGTGAGGGCCAAAGACCCTTTGAGTGCCTCTCATTCACACCCCGACAGAACGTAACCAACGCACTGGGCTCACGAGACACTCATCCACTTTCATTACCACGTCGAAGTTTTAATGATGATGAATCACGTTTAAACGCGTGCTTCGAATCGTACTTCTCGCATGTAATGAGAGAGCGTCTTCGTTACTGGATAATTACTAGGGCCATTAATAACGGAGTACTGTCGCCGGTGACGCCATATTAATACATGTCACGCGTCTTGACACTAATCATAACTCGATAAAATTGAGGATTGTAATGCGAGGTGTCAGCTAAGTGCGCGCGCAAAGTTCGCGCTTATGTATACTTAGTCTGAGGGTTCGCGTGGTGAGCGAGTCCATCGTCAATTGTTTCATGACGTTTTTATGTTTCATGCTAACCAAATTCATTATATCATCTTAAAATTACTTTTAAAGATGATATCATGAGTTAGGTTGATCAATAAAAATCTCGCTGAAATAAAATGCGTGGAACGTAAGCTTCTCCTATAGCATTTCGATACATTGTTTTTTATGCTTAGAAAACCAAGACCATACAATTTTTTTAAAGTACTGAAATATCATAGCTTGATTATATTTCAACAATTAATTGATTCCAACTATTGTTCTTTAATATGACTACTATAATAATAATAAGTCCCATCATTTACTAATAGATCACTTTTCAATCCATATGCTCGTGATGAGTTCTGCTTCGAGGCTTAATCGAGGGGCTTCGATCGAAATAAATAGTATTATAATTATTCTAGCAGAACTAAATGGGACTAGAATAGTTTGAAGCTATAATAAACTCTCCTAAATAAATAAGGAAGATAGCTATCCTAGCCGTATTATATGCTCACAGGATAACAGGTTTATTGAACCACAAAATCCTACACATACTTGCAAAGCTCGTGTTCTTTATGCCCATTTAAAAACGTAGCGCCCATCCGTAGTGCGTCTACACAGCTTCGTAGCAAAGTCGTAGCTTGTATCGTAGCAGTAGCTACATAAGATAATATTGAACCCCCTTTTTTGTACGATGAGTCCCTTTTAGTGGAATATTTCTTATCAGTGTCATTATTGTTTTAGTTTTGATATTTACCCACATTACTGTATAAGGAGCAAGTTTAGTTGATTCAAAGCGTCATTGGAAGACCGTCAGCTGCCGTCGGTTGCACTATACATCGACTCCTTTCATTCCCGAGCAGCCACTCTTAAACATAGGGTTGACTCAACTTACTAGTGTTGTTTTTCATTAAATAGTATTATGTACATACTTTGTACACATATTAGGTGTGTTTTATGACAATCAGTGAACGGTACGGTCAGTTCGCTTACCTGGTGGAAAGTGATACGTCTGACCATGAATGATGCAGTGTTGAAATAATCTATAATTATTAATTTTAATACTGTTCTGCACCCGTCCGCTTAGTTAATTTTACTATGATCTTATTCCGATATACGAAAAAAGTGCGGAAACCTCCTATATTACGCGACAGGTAGATGACTCCGTACAAGGTCCGCAATCTAGTATATTTTAAAATTAAGAAAATAATAACATAAATATTGTCATCAATTAACATCAATGCAATATATTGCTTTAAGTTACCTACATATAGTAGAGGACGGTGAAAGGGATACGCATGATCATAACAGAGCGGCATTGATTGAAACCAAAAAGTGATAAACAGTTATTGTTGTCCACTAATTCCGCACTGCACCCGACACCCGAGACAACAGATGTTAGGACTCTCGATTTGACTAGCTAGAATACCCTAATCCTGAAACACAGAAGTGCAAAACACTTTTGTTTTACGGGACGATATCAGGCACTGCGGTGGTATCTACCTAGACGAGTCTACCACCTCGTAAAAATATAAAAACCTTTTTGACAGCTCTAGTTTTTGTCAGTTTATTGTTGATCTAAAATTGTGACGCTAAAATAACTATTATATGGTTTATAATTCTTAACGTGGTTAGGTTATTATGAGAAAAAAATCCAATATTTAATATTATGTACAGAAGAAACCTATAAATAGTCTATTATTGTGGGTCTTGAGTTTCTCTGGGGAATACATTATCAGTTAATTGTGGGCGAGCTTCTTCTAATTTATTAATGTGGCCCCATTACTTACCGTATTGTCTTTGTTATAATATTTTCGCAAAAATAATACTTTGGACGAAATACATGTACTAGCGAGGGCTTAATAGGTTTTTAGGCTAAGGCTGGTTAAGAAAACGAAGGAACGAGATATCTGGTGTGGGGTACGGGAGGCCTTGTGATGACAATCCCTTTGGTGTAATAGTTGAGATGTCGGCTACTACGCCAAGGGTTCCAATTTCAATTTCGGGCAATACAATCGTTTGTGTGCATGAGCATGTCTGTTTGTATTGGGCTGAATGTTCATATAATATGTATGTATTTACAAAAAGTACATAAGTATTAAATATACTCATATACTTTTTTAAATACATCCGTTGTTTATATATATATATATATATATATATATATATATATATATATATATATATTATTAATATAAAAATATATATATATATAATAACCTGTCATTGATTACCTTCAAGATTGTATGTCATGGTCAGGTGAGTGAACTGAATGTCCCCTTCGCATAATGGCATAAAAATATCTATTGATATGTAAGCTTCTCTCGAAGTCTTTCATATGAATTCTCATTTATTAAGTTTACTTTAATTATAACGTTATAATAAATTTAAATATGTTACTCTCACTTCACACATCACACACATCTTTCACGAAACTTCAAGCATAACATCAAAATATCTTTCTATTCATCAGCAAACTCATAACACTCTGGGAACCCATCCGAGATTAAAAATCTGAGGTACCGATGATTGTGCGTGTGATACTGTCCGACAAGAAGGCTCTGCCAGTAACTTTTGGTGTCTACTTCTGTAGTAATTGTTTGGGGTAAATAATTTCATAGGTTAGTAAATTTTTCATCTTTTGTTTCTTAGAAGGAAAGATTTTCATTCTTCCTTAATGTATAGACGAATACAATTAGGTTTCCATTTCCTACATTCAAAAGTTAATCATTTACAGAAGCCATATGCAAATGAAGCCTGAGTTGTCAGCCCTGTAACGCTTCATGTAGCCTATAGAGGTGTTTGTTTATACGTTTCACACGTCCTCACACACGACGTGTCGCGGCGAGCACTGTTCCGCTTTCAAGTACTAAAGGATCGCTTTATAATTTGTTCACTACAAGCAGGTGTGCGATAGTGCGAACTTAGGGATTTGTACCTTCTATTGATATATATGGTTTCTTATTACTTGTGACTAATAACTCATATTAATTTAATCAACAATACAGATCTTCTTATAATAAATAAATAACTGACATTCACACAGCGCCATCTAGCTCCAAGTTAACCGTGAAGCCTGTATTATGGGTACTAAACAACGGATAAACATACTTGTATACATTTTTGTAAATACAAGGTTAGGTTTTCATACGCGCTTGTTCTACTTTACTGTGTTACTTAAGCAAGACATATGAGAACTTAATATCGAATAAACATACGTACTTTGATAATATCATCATTATTATGATTGCAAGTTAGTGAAACACATTGGTTTATGCCAAATTCTCTAAATTAGGCACATTTGCTTAAAATACAAATTGCCAGTCATAAGATAGAAAGCTATTGCCAATCCTGCAACAAGACAAATTTTTGGTCTAGATCATATTCCAAATAGAAAGTTGGTAGTTCATTGGTGTGGACTGTTGTCTTCCGATCTGGAGGGTGCAGGTTCAAATCCCACCGCGATCCAATGTATTTTCGAATTTCTGAAATAATATGAACATTTATCCGACACTCTTACGGTGACGAAAAACATCGTGAGGAAAAGTTTCCTCCCATTAAACGTCCCCACCGAGGAGCGAGCCTACCCGCGTATGAGCTGATGATGATGATATTCTAAGTTGGATGACACGGATAGAAATAAAGTATTACGGTCTTAATACTTGTAATCTTACTGTCTAACTAAATATTTTGAAAATGATTTAAACCCACGTACTTGTTTGTACAAATGCATTGTCATCCTCATCACTTGTGTAGTAAAAACGACATTACATATTAAAAACAAAATTTATATTTTTTCAAATTAAATTATAATCGATATATCGCATCAATATGACCCATTGCAGAATATCCATTTAGTACTTTATCATCGGTCAGTCAGTTACATTGATCGCCACTAAAATGCGAACCTTTTTACAAAATCGCCCAGCGAATATAGAACGAACTGACCGGAAAATTCGATAGCACTCCGGGCAACGAGCGAGCGGCCGTTTCATGGCAACAGTGGCGAACTGAGTTGGGCCACGATTCAACTAATTTAGTTGGCAATATGACATTTTACAATCCAACTATTACCTTAATGGTTAATTAAAATGGTAATAATATTATATAGAACTATCTGTACCCCGCGTTATATTTTCCCGCTGTAAAACATAACCTTAAATCGCGTGGAACAACATTACTTATTTTTCAAAATAAAAAGTTTTTTGAGTTATTCCTGCCTAACTACCCGCCTATAAAAATCAGTCCCGTTCAAATCCATTCAGCCATTTCACAGATTACCCGGAACAAACAAACGGACAGATGAACTTACACAAATTATTACATACTCATGTGTACGTATAAAAACCTTTTTTTTTCATTATTACAAACAGTCACTCTAATTTTTATTATATGTATAGATGAATAGTCTGATGGTTTTACCAATTAAAGCTTTCAGAAACAGAACGGATAAGTGCAAAATTTACTATTCAGACACAATAAAGATTATTTTGCTTAGTGCATTTTAAGATTACCGAAATTTAGGCATGTGACATTGAAATACATCAATCATTTCATCGGAATCGAAACTGCCAATGCACTTTCGGATTCCATGAAACGTTTATTAATCTCGCTGAAGTAACAGGTATTTTTCAATTATTAGCACGCGTTGATATTGCGTGAGAGCGATCAACCCCGATCTTATTCTGTTTGCTGTTAACTAACATTCATTTTATCGTTTTAAACATTCCGATGAATCCAATAAACTTTTTAAACCTGAATTTAGTGAAAAAGACGTCAGCGGAATGTTTTTTGACTCGTTATAAAAATAAGCAGGATTGCTGATCAGAAATATAAATTATTCTCACTATATATCGCACTACCAGTATATTAAGTCCTATTGGAGAGAACATGCCATTCTGCACTGTATTAATATAGGGAGATTGGACCGTAGCCCTCCACGTAGGCCCAGTGCAAAGTGATGGTGGACGTATATAACTTCCATCCTAAGACAGTCAGGACCAAGGGTTAACTATGCCATCTGAAGCACGATATTTACAACTCATTTTTTTTACACTTAAACAGTACCTCCCTATATCTAGTTAGATAACTCAAACCTAATTAATATTCAGTTTCCACCACTTTAAAGTAATTATAATGGTGGTAAAAATACCATTTTAGTGTAATAATTTAATAAATATATTCTATTGTGTGTAGTTTTAGTATTCCAGAAATCAATATCTATTGTTTGACATTGCATTACTTCAGACTGCTTCAGACAGTGTATTGTCAAACGTGAATGTGTATTATAGGAAAAAAAGTCCAATGTAAATACACGGATGCCTTTATCCACGTGTCGTGAAATTAAAGAACAAAACACTATCTCATTATGCCTGATGCCTATTGAATTAAAAGGTACATATGATGAGGAGAGGAGGGCCCGTCGAGATTTCCCCTTCAGGGAAGAATAGGGAATATAACAAAAGGTCCTTTCCCATTGATTGTGCAAGTAACATGTTGTATTGGATATTAGTGATAGACTGGCTTGTGGCATTATGTTTTCTCTGTTGTGGATCCGACAAATGGAGAAAAACATGTTTCATTTAATCACTCAATTCCATTCACATTCACTGCTATAGGGTTCAAAAGCGACCAGTTAATTTTATCGTTTTAGGACTATTTAGAGGTAAAAGGAGTAAAATTTATTAACGAAAGAGTTAATGTTTCAAAATAAAGTAAAAGTTTATATTGTACAGTCAGTACTGAAAATTACCGAAATAGCCCGCCGGATTAGCAAGTTGAAGTGGCAGTGGGCTGGTCACGTATGTCGCAGAACCGATGGCCATTGGAGCAGACGAGTTCTGGAGTGGAGACCGCGTCTTGGCAAGCGTAGCGTAGGACGCCCTCTGGCCCGATGGACCGACGACGTGCGAAAGGTCGCTGGTGGAAGCTTGATGAGAAAAGCGGAGGGCCGGGATGTCTGGCGCAAAATGGGGGAGACCTATGTCCAGCAGTGGACTGCAATAGGTTGAAGAGAGAGAGACTCAGTACTGAGTCGTCTAGGTAGGTACCACCACAGTGCCAGATTTCGTCTCGTTTCAGAGGACTGTTTTGCACTTTTTGTTTGGGCACTATAGCTTATAAAATTAAGGTGCCTACTAAGACGACTCAGTATCGAGTCTACGAACTGGTTAACTCATTGTAATACTCAACTAAAACTCCCATATATTATAAGAGCCTTTATTCCCATGGTACATTGCTACCTGGATTCACATTCAATGATATGAAAAACGTGCACATGTGCAAAACGTTCTCATCGAGTCATAATCACTAGCGACCCCGATCACGCGGCGAAGACGACGCTCTCCCGCGTCCCATCACTAATTACTGCGTACCACACAGAGCCCGCATTTTTCAAACAGATCACGGAACCACTCAAGCCCGCTATCGATTGGACATCTACGGTATTCGAGCCAAGGAATGGAGGGAATGCAGCGCGATGCTCTTTTGTCCAAGAGAAAGGTTTGGCAATTACAAAACTACAGTATTAGTTGTTTATTGGGGAAAGCATGGTACTGTTTCTTCTTATGTTGGAAATAATTGCGACCATTACACAAAATGAAGAAGCGAAATGTTTAAAGAAACAAAGTTGACTTGTTAACGTTAGTTTTATCGTTAACGTTGCAAAGAAAGGAAATTGTAAAATTTAACCTATTGTTTGCAACTTATTACATAATTTTAGACGGTCTCAAAAATAGCTCATTAATATCCATAACGACAAACATGTCAATAAAACCACTTTTAAATATATAAAACCGTATATATATTATCTAAAATATACTGAAACGTTTAGGCAACGTTATTAATAACGACTTGTTTCGCATTAGGTTTGCCAATGTAGAACACATGCTTCCTCCATCAAATTCTACTTCAACCAGACTGCATCTAAGTGATCCAACGGCCTTTAGGTCGTGAGTATCAATTTATCTTATATAATCAAGAAGTTTGAAAGAATTTTCCATATTGTACAATATCCAAAAAAACAGATTTAAAATTAGGTCTTCACATATAAAATAAGCGTTTTGTCGACATGACCATTTGTTAATATGATCAGACTGGTCACATTTACTAGTTTATATTAATCATATCATTACTTAATGAACTGATACAATAATCATAATGACTAACGCTCAGAATGTTACCATTAATTTTTTGAAAACACATTTCTTTACAAAACATACTTTCTTTTTGATGATTAGGGAGAAATGTATGTTAGCCACGTGTAAAGTGTTCCGTTTCTGAACAAAATTCAATCAGAGTGGTCCCTTCGCACTACACTTACAATGCATCGCGATGATAAGCCCACCGGAGCATCAATGCACTTCCGAAGACGCGAGAAATACCCGAAGCGGGGTTGTATCTTGTATCACGCACAACGATATTAGGAATTTTCTAACGAGAAAAAATAACAATATCGAATATGAATCTTTGTTATTGATAGTCTTTTATGTGACTAAGAAATACCTATCAAGGTAAGAAGAATAGGAAATTTAGATAGTTTTAGGTTCGTAGTTCTAATAAATTTATAAAAGCTGAGGTAGATCAGTAATCCAGTGAAGGGAGCAGTGTTACATCTTACCTGAAAACTTTCTTTAATTCTATTAAGACAGATTTTCTGTATAATAATAGGGTCAAAACGGTATTATAAAACATAAGCTAGAAAACATTGCCTCACCAATGGTATATTACTGCAAACTTATGAGTTCAAATATCAGAGTATCTTTAAATTGAACTGCCTTTTTCATGTTTGAGACCGGAAGAAAGTACTAAACTTCAGCATGCATTTAATTGCAAATTGGTTCAAATTGGATATTGACAAAGATAAACGACCTTGTCCAAGGAATACCATTTCCGTGTATAAATTGTTAAATTCTCGTCTAAAATGAGATTGAATTTCTAATGACAGAAATAACCCGAAAATTTTCTGTAAGACGCATGTTTTTCGTAACAAATAGTTACACCCGCCCGTAAGCCCGGCTCTCAGAATATATCCCCGCGCTCCCTCGCCGCGCACGCCTCTATCCGTTGTTTCCTTTTTTTGCACTTCAACTACTCTCGTGCGTACCGCGAGTCGGCGGGTGTAAATTGAAACACTTGCAAATTTAGCCCATACATTATTCATGTATCAAACACCCTCCGAGCGGTCTGACAGTTCATGCGAACTCCACAAACAGAAGACAAAATAAAGGTAAACTTGACTGTCAATATTGGAGGTAAATGAATTGCTTGTCAGCAAATGAACGCGTTTAGCGTAATGTTTGCAGTGAACTTTTCTTTATTTTAGCTTCAGTACGTAAATAAACAACATTTCACTAGTATTTCTCAGAAAAGCTATTGTTGTTGGTTTAAGCTTATCATAAACAACTTAAACTAATATAAAAAAATATTCCATTAATAAATAAGCAGCATAACAGCTATGCTTTTCAATATGTATTTAAAGAGTTTAGTCTAGTTTTATTCTTCTCATATAAATGGTAACTTCAGGAGTTTTTAGTTAAATCCATAATTGATTTCATATTAATTAATAAGAAACGGTGTTTTCTAAACAAAAGTGAAGGTATGTCAAAATATGTCAAAAAATAAAATGATTTTACTTTAAATTACAAGAACAGAAATTATACAGCTGTTGCCTCGTAATGCAGACTTTTCAATCCTGACTTAATCAACGATACATTCAGATCGCACATGACAACAAAGGGCCGTTCCAAATTGGTTCTACATTTTGGTCGGGTTATTGTCAAAACCACGGCATCAATCGCACACGAGTAATTGTCTCAGTGTGGCTTTGCGATGCGAAAATCACACTCTATTCAAGCTTGCTAGCACATAAGTAAAGTGGGTCAACCATTATACGTCTAACAAATGGGAACCCAACTAAGACGGGGTGCAATAAGGAGGTCTGGATCCCGCAACCTGCATTATTCTGACCCTAATAAATTTGCCGAGTCAAACCGAGTATTGTCAGACAAATGAGTTGGAAGACTTACGGTAGAATATAAATTCAATTATTAGCAGAAGGTGTAATTCAAATAGTAGAAATCAGTAACAAATTTGCATTTTTGGTTTTGTTCTCCATTATTGTATTAAAAATGGGTACACTGTTGTTTCAAATATAAAAAATAAGGCTGGATTTTGATGGTGACAATACAAGTTCAAGAGAACAGGAATGTCGAGCAACAATTTAATATTGATTGATTGATAAATGAACTGTTGATCCAACCACTGATAATCCCCTTATAACACAAAACTGATGCAAGTTAACATATCATCAATTTGGCTCATATATTTGTTACTGTGCATCATTTATTTCATTATTACACCTCTAATTATATTGAAGAGTCCAAAAAATTTTCATTTTATACAAAATTACCTATAACTTTGTAGTTTGATATCTTCATCATCAGCAACATATTATCATTAACACAATGCAACTTCTTGTACATACAAAATCGTTAAAGTCAGATTGATGGGCTTCAGACAAACCTCAGTATCAGTTTTCAAACAGCTTTACCATCATAAACTTAGGTAGTAAGGAATTACCAGCCGATGAACGAAGTCATCTCGACGACCAAAGTGTTTCGGATTTGATCCCCGATCAATCATTTCTTGGTTTAAATATTATAAATTATAGTTTACAAAAGTGTATAATGAAAGCTTTTGTATTATTCCTAACAGAAGTTTTTTAAAACAAACATTTGAGAATATTGTTTTTAAAATTATCTCTCATATTTTTTCAGATATTCCACAATGAATGGCATCGACCTTAAAACCTACAGAAGCGAAATGTTAATTTACAAAACACATTTTCCTTAGAGAGTTTAACGTAATTTCTTTCTCACCAAGGCGTTTCCTGAAATAAATTACAAGTGTAAAATTCACAACAACAAAAGCGTAACAACAAAAGGCTCGCGGGCCGCAACATCCGGGCGACCCTTCCAAACTTAGCAGCCTGATTACGGATTTCCGAGTAAGAAAAATAAAGGAAAATAATACAGTCGACAAAAAGCTAAGGATTTTCAAGCAATTTAGTAGAATTTTTAATCGACAATTATTGTTTGTCGGATTTAATATTTTCAACGGAACATTTCCTCTTTAAAAGAACATTGATGTGAAAATCAACATAGTCAAAAAGTGCTGGCTCTGGGATATAATGTCTAACATAGAGGTGGAACCTCGGGTCTTTGTGCGAGGTATCACCAGCTGCTGTGGGAGTGGGAGCTGGCGTTGGTGAAGATCTAGACACAGGCGATCTTGGGGGTGTAAAGGGGCCTCTGCCTTCATTTGGACAGGGTGGTCGGACCATTTTCCACAAAAATGGTTCCTTATGTATTTGAGAGTGATGCGTTCCTATGTGTCTTGTGTCATTTTTTTTGTGAACAGGAGTCGTCAGCTCATACATTTCAGGTAAAGACAAATACCAATAATCGGCACCGTCTCCTATTATTGGGAACAGTCTTTTGTTGGAGAACCGCGGTCGGTGCTTTCTAACGAATTCGTCATATTTTCGTTTGAGTCTTTTCATATATTCCGTATAGTGTATTGATTTGAGAAGCTTCTCAAACTCTGAGAGTTCTGATGTGGCAGGCTCTGAATATACTCCAGCACACACATAGGTACGGAGTAAATGGTGTAGTTTAAAAACGACAAACGCAAGCCACTTTCGGGCTTCTTCTTCAAGTATTCTTAGGTCATCAGCTCGACTTCTGATTCCAAATTCCGCGGCTTCAGCAGCACGCCTTTCACCTCTTTCTGTTACCGTTGCTAGCCATCGGCGATAAGATCGATAGCAAAATTTTGTTTTTCTCGAATGATGACCCCGATATAAAGCCTGAAATCGATATACTTTTAGAGGCATTTTGTATCATGGATCCTAGAATAAGTTTATTTTTTATTAAACGTTTAGGTTCAAACAGATTTATTAAGTATATTTAAAAGTGTTTGTCGGCAAATCGAAAACTTATTAAGGGATAGCTAGATTTTATAATTAAATTGTACTATTTACCGTATTTTGCTCTATGAAACCCGAATCTTAAACGTAAGTTTTCACAGTTTTTTTTTTAACTAGCTGTATAATTTTTTTTGTTAATTCAATTAGAATACATTATCCTTCTTTTTCTACAAAAATCCTAAAACTATTATTGTTTGGAAATTCAATTAGCTAGTCTTAGTAGAATACTTATTCGAAACTCACCCATTATGAAACAAACACAAAAAACTTAGTACCTAAATGAATACTGTGTGTAATCTAAACCAGGAACCTCAAACCTTTTATTATTTAGCACAGTTATACAATATTTATAGTATAATTTCTAAAAAAAGATTACAGAGTTTCAGACCGTGCTCTTAATGAAATGAACTCTGTAATTTGACATTCGATGTATTCGTAAGGTTAATTCCTAGCTCAGTTTTCTCCTAAGGTTCAGATAAACTATTTTATTTAAAACGCTTTATCTAAACTTAACCATATGAAATAAGCTTCTTCATATATGAGCACTGGCAACAATAGAAACAGTACCTGAATAATCCTGGCCGCTCTAGCATAATGCCTTGCGTGTTTATTTCGGACCGCTCGCCTCAACGCCGCTCTATACGCCTTTCGAGCCCGGTGAACCCTGAACGCGCATTGAATTGTTATAACATTTTTGGATAGCCATGCAACGTGTTTTCGAATCAGATAACACGAGCCATACGTTGCAACAGGACAACAGCGAGGAATCTCTTATGACGTTGAGCCTCAGCATAATTTGTACGATCCTGCAGTTCAGCATAGAACTCATCTGGAGTAGGTAATAAATGATTAACTGTAGCCATGGCTAGGCTTAGTATTTACTAACAAATAAGCAAACAGTTTGACAACTTGCCAACCTGTCTCTTTCAAGTGGCGTGCTATGGATCATTAGTTATAATGAGGTTGCATTTAAATTTGTCAAAGGATGTTATTTGCAAATGTGCAGTAGGGGTTCCATAATAAGGTTTTTCCTCTGCATTAAAACAGTACATGAAACTGCAGCTTGCTTGCCCATTTCATTACGTTTCCCCTCGACTATACATCTCCAAATTCAAGAGTCCTCTCCTATTCCCCTCGCCCAGGTGTGTCTATGTGAGACATCATGAATAATTCAATGATCAAATTGGCAAGGTGTGTATGATTTTTATTTACTTTCATCCAAAATTAGGAAACCATAACCAATGTTGATTTTTTCCTGTATTTTTCCTGTATTTCGTGGGACCATGACCTTAAAAACGTAGTTTAGGACGCTTTCCACCCCAAATGGCGTTAGAGCGCTAGTATCAATTTTCCGTTTGAGATCTTGTATTGTTTATTTTCGCTGTTATAATATTCTAGAGAGCTTAAAACGTAAACCGAGAAAAGCTAAATTTTTGATGATATTAAGATAGCCTTTACAAACGTAAACGAAGTTGAGCTTTGTTGTTGAGTAGTTAGCGGTGCTTTTTAAAATCAGAACTCCTAGGGAGACTATGCGCGCTTTAATAATTAATAATATACCGCAACGAGACCTCTCAGCGGAAGAAATAATGGCTGCAGTGATTTTTTAAACGGTTAAACGTTTTACAGAGTATTGCAGTCATGATAAGAAAAAGAAAAATGTGTTGAGATAAATCCAAAGCCCTCTCTTTGATTTTTTAATTTCCATTTTCTAATTTTACCAATATCTTGAAAGGAGTAACTACTGAGCTTTATAGATTCCTCGCAGTAGATAATGGAGTTTAAAAATATTTAATAAAAGTGATTTAAATAAACTATAATCTTACTAAGCAAGCTAGGCTATTAAGATAAAAACATACTAAAGTATGAAAGATCGTTATCTAAGAACAGCCAGACTTTATTATAGTGATTCAAAAACAATGTTATGTGTCTTTAAAATACCCAATTCCCTGCAGCTGACATAAAACTTTATATTGCATATTACATTGTTCTAAAGAAAACTTGGGAATGGATAAAAGCGATAGTATCGCAACTAATATTTTAATCTCGAAGACAATAAAAATAACAGCATCTGGACAGAAAAAAGTGTATTTTTATAACTTGGCTTTGTAAAAATTGATATTTTAATTGTAGATAATTTATACTTGCTATTTAAACATCGACATTGGTACTTTACAAAAACATTTATAAATACAGACTCATTACTTTATTTTAACATCCATATAAACCTAAATAAAATTCGATTTTTTTCAAAATTAGAAGTACGTTATCGGACGTTCTTACGGTTAAGGAAAACATCGTGAGGAAAACCTGCGCACGTCTGCGAGGAGATTCAAAGGTTGTGAGCGAACACGGCGTATCCGCACTAAGCCCGCGTGGACGACTAAGCTAATGATCAGCAGCGCCTTAACGCGTGACGTTAAATGCGCTGATGATGATGAAACCTAAATAACACAATTCTATGAAATGCATACCTAAAGTATACTACTATAATACTTTACAACCCGTGACAGTACATTGTTGTATTTGAGGCCTACGCCACAATAGTTATTTACCATAATCTCTATGCTTGGCACACAGAGTTAGAAATAGCTGTTCCATTAAAAAATATTGTTTGATAAAATAGTGGTGCCAACATGTTCTCTACTGAATGTTTTGACGCGAGAAGTCTTATCTTATGTAGTTAATTTCACTATGTGTAACGGCAATACACAATAATTTGAGTCAGTCCTTTAAGTAAGGGAGATGTAGCAAAATCAGCACCGATAAAACTTGTAATAAAATCTCAGATTTTCCCTCGATCAGCAACTTCTCCTTACTTAAAACTTCCAAGATTCGCGGCTGTACGTAGAGTGTAGTGAAGTATTTCACTAATTACAGTAACACCGCTTCGAAGATGGTGCAATGCAGTGTTTCAAGTAATTTCCACTAATATCCTTAAGACTCAGCCGGCGAAGTCCGACCGTTCCGAACGAACACTCGGAATTAACTTTAATACATGTTAATATGATATGCTCTGCATACTAACTACCTACTGACATACGTACGTAAACTAAAGTTAAGAAGCTTTGCTAGTTATTCTTGTATACATGAATACTTTTAACTTGATTTAGTTTAGGATTTTTTGCATCCCAATAAAACTTACTAATTTACTTGACGTTTACTTGTCTCTTGAACAGGAATTTTAGTATGACCTAGCTCTCGCCTTATATCATGTTTACTTTTAGTATAGACGACTCATGTGGTGTAATGGTCGAGACGTCGGCTGCTATACCAAGGGTAATGGGTTTCGATCACCGGGCATGACAAACATTTGTGTGCATTTTGTATCGCTGCGACACACATGGCGCATATATTTGAAATGTGTTTTTTTATATATAATGTATTGTGTAATATTTGTTTTTCATAATGTATTGTGTAATATTAGTTTTCTTTTGATTTTATTTGTATTAGTAACAACCATGTGCTTACTTAGTTTTCGATTGTGTGTCTGATACAAATAAAGAAATTATCTATCTACCTAACATGTCTGTAATGGCCTGGGTGTTTTTATGCATATAATATTAGATATTTAGTACCCTAACTTCAAGCTCCTCGCTTAATATGGAGTTAGATGGCGCTGTTTGAATGTCAATGGATAATTATTTATATAGCAACATCGCATTAGTATAAAATACCAAAATAAAAATAAATCATGTTGGTGCAATAAATATATTTATAACTGTCGTTGTTGTTTGTAGATGGTGTTAAATTAATCTGTCTCAATACTGTTAATAGCTACTCCGGCTAGATCTAGTTATGTTTCGGTTATGCTGAACAAGCTTCCTGCTCTCGTAATCCCATCTATTAAGCTGTAGACGGATCTAGGTAGTTATGTAGTCTTTGTATGAGCATTAAGCAAATATATTGTTGAACATGTCAAAAAAAAATCCTAGGTCAAAAAAATATATTTATAACAAAAGTCACATTTACAATTAAGGGTATTGATCTCTCCTGTTAAGCTTTTGAAACCTTGTATTAGGATGAGACCGCTCTTCTAATAATAGCATAAGTGAGACTTGCACTAAGAGGGTAACTTAAACTATAATATGTGTTGTAGATAAATAAAATAAAAGATAGAGTACATAAGTTTGAAGCTTGCGGTTAGAGTTAAATAATTGTGTATTATATAGATACATATACAAATTAAATATAATAAATAAATATTTAAATAGGTCAGTTTATTATTTTATTTGTGCAAAGGTGCGATGTGTTGCCATTATGTGTCACGTCTTAATAAAATTTCGGTATGCTCATAATCGAGTGCTTTCAGCCAGGAAGCAACTATTTATTTACATTCGAAGAAGTGAACTCTGTAGAACTTAAGTTGCCTATTTTGTTTATTGTGCAAGTAGATCGATTGAGAATTAAATTGAATAGATGTAAATTTTGATTTTACGGTGGGGGCTAAAACAACAGAATAAGGGTTACGTTTAGTTAGAGTTGTGGGTTTAGGGATTACGGTTTTATGTGTTTTATGAATACATTTTAAACTCTAAAGTTCGAAATCAAATTTTTTAAATGTCATTACTTTGAGGAGTGATCGCTGAGCATTTTCGATTTTTATCATTTTTGTTTTGTGAGTACACCCATACTGGTAGACAATATAATATAACTGACTGTACAAGGCAATATTAATTTGGATTAGAAGACTTTTATCGGTGATGTGTCTAATGTATTTGAACAACCAGATTAACTTTCTGACTCGGAGTGTACACATGTCAATGTGTTTTTGCCTAGTTTTAGTTGAGTTGCTGATCAAGATAGACACCTTACATCTGCAATTGGGAAAGGGTTGTCACAAGTGTGTGCAATTAAATGACTATTACTGCTGGGTTGAGTGGAATTTTGAATAGCAAAGGTGATGTTATTTGTCTTGTTGTGTTTAACGTTAGAAGGTTATCGAGCAGCCACTTGATGACAATATGGAGCCCTTTAAAGGCGGACTCATAAACTTCATCCAGTGTTTCCCATGGAAAAGGAGAGCTGTATCATCAACATATGAAATGATTTTGCCTTTGTGTAAATTAGTCTCAGTAAGGTCATTAATATATACTAAAAATAGAGTAGGTGCCAGTACGCTACCTTGAGGAACGCCGTACTGTGCACAGATCTCTACAGTACTACATGAGTCTTCAATCTTGACTTGTTGGGATCTTCCTGATAAATAATCTGATATTAATTGAAGAAATAGACCTCGCACACCAATTTTGTCCAATTTTTTAATAACAATGGGGACAGAGACGGTGTCAAATGCATTTTTATGTCTAAAAAAATACACAAAGCCTTATTGTTATAGCGTATACTGTTTTGACTTTAAATCTTTGAGTTCGTTGACAAAAAGAAAGAATTCATTGCTAGAATAAAAAAATGAAACTCTAATTTTTATTCATATTAATGCAAACTTATCATAGTAGGTAATTGTTTTCTTTATTCTTTAATGACAGATATTATGGGACACTGATACTCGTCATTTTAGTAGCTACAGTGTACTCATCCCGAAACACAAAATTGCAAAACACATTTATTTTACACGATAATATCTGGGATATACACTGCTATGGGACCTACCTAGACTAATTAGCAGCGAGCCTACCACCTAATAAATTTAATCTAAACCTGCTTGATTGCTAACTTTCAAAAAAAAATTTGGAATAAGCAAGATGTCAGTTAGTTCTTAATGATGGCAGTTTCGCTCTATGCAACATTGTTTTTGGCGATTTAACCATTTAAATATACATATTTAACCATACGTAAAATATTTTAGGTATGTATGATATGATCCATAAAAAAATCGAAATCATATTTTTTTGTTAATACTTCATTACAAAACGATGGTCTTACGCTTTCCACGATACTGAAACTAAATCATCGTATGTTTCTATAATAGCATTTTGTATTCATACAAAATGTTCTAATTCAATAGTGGTTGCTTTCGGGGAACGATAATCTAGAAATTTCATAATTTGGTTTTATCTAATGTTAGTACTTCTCGTCCTTCTCTTCATCACTAATATCAATATGATCATATCTACTTTCATTCGGTGGTATTCCCATTTAGGCCCCAGAATCTCGTCTGGCTCCAACAGCCTCTACCGGTGCACTAGAATCCTATCATTAACTATGCAACAATCTCCAGCTGGTCGATGATGCAACTAGGGGAGCTAGGGATAAAAAGCCGGAGAAGGGCTCACACGTTTTCGGTTATACTTATTATCCTACGATGAAATATCGTTACATTTTGGAGATTTAAATGTTTCCGTAAGCAGGGAGACAGTAGGTAAGCTACACAATACAATATCGAAAAATAGACAATAGAACATCGCATGACGGCGTTAGATTTGACTTTATGAGGGGATCAAAAATCTTTTTGAGACTCACACTCTCCACCAATAGCAGTTTTTCTTTACGTAAGCTGCGGGTTCAAAATTTTAAAGAGCACGTATCAATGCCACCAATAAGAGACCTAAGAACAGATCAAAACAGGGGTAAATCATTTAAATTGCATAAGTATATCATTTGTTCAACCCAACCGATATCCAATTTTCTTTGTTCTGAGATGACACATAACCACAAAGGGGAGGGGCGAAAAACAATCACGCCATCTACTAAAGAGAGAAGCAACACATACAGTTTACTCCAACATAGTACGCTAGTATCGGGTTCGGCGATTCAGCGCTACGCGTCTGGCTTTGGGAGACGGCCTTGACACTAAGTGTAATAATGGTACACGAGATACAGTTCAGAAGTATGTGCGACGATTAGCAGGAAACGCATATGCGGGGACCGAGTAAAGGGGATCGAAATATGGACATTAGGGTATTAAGGTAACAAGAAGATCTTGTGAGCTTTAATTATTCGGCCTTCCAAAACGAAGGAGCAAATGTATAATATATCATCCGTCGTTTAGTTCTCTAATTATGGAATAACAATGTAAAGATACGGTAATCTTTTAAGGCATATATATTTTATAATGGGGTTGGTAGTATAAAATCTACACGAGATCAAAATAGTAATAGACAAATAAATTGATCATTTAAAGCATCTGTTATGAAAGATACATAATATTGAATGAAGAATTAGGAGGCATTCTATAAAACTTCTGGAGATGGATAACAGGCAAAGGTAGATAATACATATGCAATTAAAGATCGAGAGGTGGGGACTTATAAACTTTAAAGACGGTTAAATAGGGTATAAACCTTAGCATACATAAACTATTAAACAATTAAAAATTATGCAAAAATTAGTATGTATACAACGGCTTAATGATTGTATTACCTTACTTTCTAAATTTTGGAATGACATTGAGGAATAAGTAAAGGAAGAAACATGGTCTGGTTGAGGAAATGCTAGTGGTTTGTAATATCGGTTGTTTATTCAAACCCTAGCCTTTTTCTACAGAAGAGGATTTAAGGTATGTTAATATAAAGTGTTAGTGGAGCTAAAATGGTATCTCATTATCGTTTTTTTTATTGAACATTTCAAATATTTAAACCATGATATAAATGTTTAAAACTCTAAACAAATCGAATTTATATATAAACTAAGTTCTAAACCCAGAGTATAAGATATTCAGTCACAATGCTCGGCATAAACAATCAAAAGACCATGTAGACGTTTATGACAAAGTACATTAGAGTAATATATTATATAGTTTATCATCTTATAATGTCCCACTGGCGAGTCAGCGTTAACTGGCCTGTGGGTTATTTCGAGGCAAATAAAATCAAGAGTAAGCTATTACTTGTTAGAGGATAATATATAATTCCACCAGATAAAAAGAGGGTTTTATTTACATAGGCTAGGGTTATTCTTTGGAATAGCAATCGTTGTGCGATCACGACTAACGACTTTAAAAAATCAAAAGTATACATCTTACACGATTCATTAAAAGTTATAGACTATTAACTAACTCAGTTACACTAAACCTTTAATCAGAAAACAAAGCGCTATAGCGAGTGGGTTGGAGATAGGCAAAAATCGAAAGGGGAGGTCCTAGACTTTTCAAAGGAGAGGAAAAAACTGAGCATACCGGGGCCCGGTTCAAACTAAGGCTTAAACTACTTAGATAAATCTCGCATGGCGGGTATATTTCAGCAATGACATATTTCAAGCAACCATGGGATTAACGCGGCAACGAACAGAGTCAGTTCCACCGAGTTTACGGTGTGATAAAAGACGGTATACTGTTCTAGTATCAACAACGTCTCTAAAAACATCATACATATAAACGATGTCTATACATCACGTAAGAAATTGATCCTGACACATATTACAAACGTGAGAAGCTTCGGAGACCCGCTAGTCTTTTTAATTGGGGATTAACACATTTGACACTCTCTATTGGGCGTTTACTTAGCATCATACCTCAGCCGAATTGAGTAAGAAAATATTAAGGGAATCGGAACAGCGACTGCAGAGATCGGACAAGAGTGAATCAGCTATATAGGGAGAGTTTGTATGGCTCTCAGACGTATCTTCAAATCAACCTCTTATTTTCTGTTTCAGGGGGGTTGGGATATTCAAGAAAATACGTTGGACAAGGAGTAGCTCATTCCTTAATGAGATCCTCTTATCATCAATGCTAAAATACGAACTAAATTCGCACAAAAAGGTACTGAAACATTTTCTGATTTTCTTGACAGGTGTGAAATACCGTACAATGCAACATACTCATTATCACCAACATATTTTTAAGTATTACTCAAGGCAGAAAACTTCAATATATGAGCAGTTATAGGGATACATGGCTATAAAACAGTAAATTGTAATCCGGGGAGCAAGAGTTCTTACATTTCGTTCTGTCAAATTGGCCCCATTCAGCCGCGCGCTCCTCTAATAATCAATTTTATCTTGAGTAGAAAGGGAAAATCTTCGCAAAAACCAGCGATGCATTAATGGTACGGCCGTGATCCTTGGTAGTACATGTCATTACCTTTTCCCTCATAAAAATCGGCTAAAGACTGACTTTCAATACAAACTACGTGAATATTTCAAAAGCCGTTTGATTATAAGAGTTTTGAAATAGTCGTCAAGGATGTTGCACATTTTGTATTGCAGCATAGACGTTAATTAAAACTAAAAATAAAACCGGACTGGCTGTTTCTGTTTCCATTTACAATTAAAATCACAGTTGGATATTATAAACCATAAATTCAAAGGCAGTACTTACCGCAAAAAAAAGCTTTAAAGTATTATTACCTTAAGATTGCTATTATAAAATTTGTATTAAAAACAGGCAGAATATAGATAATGAATGACAGGTGCATTCATAAAGTTAACTCTTATATATTTATAGTCAACTAAATAATATATTGCTCGTCATAGGATCTAGTAATACACCGTAACGCCACATGTGAAGCTATTGTAGAAAGAAGGTCAATAGCTTGGGCAATCATCAGACTTTCATAAGTTACGACAGTTTTAATAGGCGTTTGAAAATGAAGATTTTTCATTATCAGTTGCTGGGAAAACAAGTAAAAGTGATATTTTTGAAAATAAATATTAAACGATTATTAATATAAATATATCAATAAGAGAAATGACAGCTAGAAGCCAGTTAGCAGTCGATAAACGTCAGTTAAATATTACAATTTTCCAACGAAATATAAATTTATTCAATTAACTCACCCGAACCAGTCACTGCTAAATCGCTTCACCCTCAATTTGACCATTAAATTTAGTTATAAAATTCTGAACATAACCTAAATTGGCAATTCTAAGCGTTCCTGTCCTAAATTCCGTTAATCCAATGATAGCTCACGGAATATAAAATATTAGATAGAGAGCGAAACCCATTTGGACGGAAATCAGCGGAATAAGATTAAGTATCTAGTAGCACTTTTAAATAGTATTAATAACAGTTTACTCGCCCTACTAATTAGTTTTAAACAACCAGATCCTCAGACAATAAGCGGATCTTAAACACACACAAATTAAAATAGGCTCACTACGATAAATAATCTTATTATTTAATACCGCCGGCAAAAAGGATAAATCGTTTAACCACGAACAGAGTTAAAAAGACATGAAGCTTGCGTTCGCATACTATGAATAGAAATAAGTGACCCTGATGCAAAAGCCTTGTTAGCCGCGCCCTCACCAGAATGTCAAGACTAAAAATGCCCATTTCTATAATAGTGAGATGTAAAGTATTAGACCTTATTCTCTTAATCTAATGAAAAAACGACAGTCTTGTGATTACCAGAGCTCTACCGACATAGTATATTTCTGATATATTTATGGAAATACGCAAAACTTTCGATTGAAATATTTAATTACATACCCATAAAACTACCAACAATTGTTAAAAGCAGATGATCCACGGTCTAACGAAGTCAAGACAAGAATAAAGGTAGGTCGTTAACATAGCAATACACAGCTTAGCACCGCATAGGTAGGTATTACAGCCCAATCTCCACTAAGTTATAAATAAGATTGTGCTGGTGGCGGGAGTATCTGGGTCCAGTTAACAGCCATTGAATGTTTGGCTTTCTGTCATCCGTCTATGCAGATTACTTTTAATATTCAATCAATATATTTTCGCATGATTTATTTATGCCATTAACACAATTTCCTCTCTATAATCTACTTTTGGATAAGTCTCCTGAGACTTAAGATTCGATACTCCTTAAAAGAATTTTCCAAAAAGGGCTTCTATGCTGTTGGCTTTGGTCCCACTTATACCTTCCAAATGTTCAACCCGTTGGTGGATACTGGCTGAGAAAAGCGGGTTATCGGCGTATCCGGCACAGAATAGGGTAGACCTATGTCCAGTAGTGGACTGTGACAAATTGTAGGGACATTGTCCGTTTTAAGATTTTTCTAGTAATAGTTTTGATTTAAAAACTTATTACTATAAAAAATGTTTTTTATTACATTCTATTAATTATTATGGCAAATCAAAGATTGGCATTATTAACTAACTATGTGCCAACATTCAATGTTGAAATACGACAGCTACTTATAAATATTTAGGTCACCATTCCGTCA
>PQWD01004028.1:192258-240636 GCA_019425675.1 Leucinodes orbonalis
CGAAAACAACAACATACCCGTTTACAACATATTCCGTTGGTGATACGTAAAAAGGCAAAACGCCGACGGCTCAGCGCGTAAAGTTACCGTGTCGTAAAACTGTAAATTGTACAAATAATTGGGTTTATGACAAAAGAGATATATTCATTCTCTGTAATCCACTCTGGAATTGAGGATGCTTGACCTAGTTCGTAGGAATTTGTTGGCTGAGCTCGGTGTGACTATGAAACTAAAATGACAAATTTATAATTTAATAAAAGGAATGTCATCTCAGCTTCCTATCTGTATTGACGATAATGTGACAAAAAATACCTGTGTGTGTTTCTGGATGAAGGCACTGTAGCAGAAATTGACCAGGTATCTACACCTGGGGTGCTAACATCTATTGTCCGGGTACGTACCGAGCAGAGAATAAAATAACTGTTTAGCAGTTGTTAGTCTCCTTCAATGCCGCTCTGTCATGGTCAGGGGTCAAACACTAATAACCCCACCATAACTAACAATGGTCATAACACGCTGATCCGTAAATGTGATATACATCTAAGGTAGTCATTCATGACATAGCAACTTCAATCCATTTACTTAACGACTATGAGGCAAAAGTTCCACATTCTTTACGGGTCGCCTACAAAACTTTGGAACGTGAACCATATTGCGGAACGTCTCCATGAAAAAAGACCTAAAAGTTTCCCCTTCTTTGGCAAACTTAATAAGCGTTTGTGAGTTATGTTTAATGGTTTTTATGCTTCTTGTACTTCTAGTGATGTGGAAACTTTGCAAGTTATGTTTTGGTGAGTCATAATGTATTATCACGATTTTTATTACTTTATTTCTTACCAGTTACTTAACCTGAATATATATAATTATATATTTTATGCGATACTCAAATATTTTAGGTGACAATATATTATGTGCACTGCCCCTTTAGTGTGAAAGTGGAGTCAGGATTAATCCAGCTATTGCAGACTGAATTGCCTGCAAAGAAATATGATTTCATACTTCAGAATTCAAGCTATTAGGCCCGCGGATTACCAACCGTCTTACTCGTAGTTCTTTCAACAGTTAACTGGTGTTAACGATTCACATTGGGTCCGCGTGGTGTTCCATAACCCTGATGTGTGTTTAGGGTGCTAAACAAGTATACGCCTCACCTGATTGTAAATAAGACCACTTCACATGCGTATTTGCTACTAGAGGACATAAAAATGCGTTGCCGGCCCTTTATATGGAAATATGCTCTTTTTCGAAGGACGAAGGTCGTATCGCCCCGGAAAAATTTCACATGGTAACTGATTCCGCAGTTTTGTCCAAAATAATTCCACGAACGTACTGCAATGTACTTCTATTCATTCAAGTTGTTACGATATTTATTTTGTAAATTTCCCCTATGTACGACAGCACATAAAAGTATAATAATTTAAACCTTCAGATTGCGAGGCGCAAAAGATGATGTTGTTGTCGTGGTTATTGCTCATCAATAAATTATAATTCATCAAAACTATTTACAGTCTTATAAATTTATTTGAAATTGTTAAATAGACTTGTGAAAAGTGTGTCTATATATGTTTATTGACGTTCTACAATATCGTCCTCTGAAGAAAGGAATCTTCGGAAGATCTGCGGTTATTCAACAACTTTTTGTATTTTATTGTGTCAAGGAACAATTATATTTCTATAAGAAAAATTAGATTGTTTCTGAAAAAAAAAACGCAATATCCAATTCATAAAATTATTACTAACTGAAAAAAATTAAGACACTAGACATAATACGTAACTATTAACACATTATTATGTTAGTCATATTACTTTAGTTAACTGTTTTGCAAAAGCTTCATTTCACACTACTTTTAGTTAATACTTTTTGATTGTAAAGTGTAATTGTTAATACCGTAGCTTTTCAAAATTAAATCATCACTTTTTAAGAATAGTCTGCTAAAACTCTCGACTGTTTACTGCATTTCAATGGCGGACAGTGCATTCAGCTTGCCCTTGCTAACGGTCAGTCGCTTCAAAAGACTCCTTTTGCCTCGCTCATTAAATTTGCATCAAAAAGGCCACCCACACACCCTCAACTGCTGTGGAAACAAAACGTTTATTAGACATAGACACGCAAGATGCTAACGTATGAATAAAAGGATTCATGTTTAAATATATGAAGATCTATATATAATCTTTGGACTTAATTATACATAATTTTATTATTTTTTCCAAATAGAGGAACTGCATTATTAATCCATCGGTTCTTGAATAAATAACATTTTAAGGTTATATCTATAAGTTCTGTCGAGTTTTTTTATATGATTTACTATTAAATATTGAGGTACAGCTAAAAAAAGTGTGTTAAAAAAGACAGTATTATGACCGGTTTAATTTAAGTTTCTCAATTGTATGTCACTAATGATTTATTTACTTTATTATAAACTAATAATATATTGTCACTAGTGGGTGTTTCCTTTACTTTTTTGCAAGCTTGGATATAGTAAACAATCCGAGTGGAATAAAGAGTAAATGAGTGTTATGATGTTGTCAATTTGGTAGCATAAAACTAAATGAATTAATGGAGATAAGTTAACTATTGCATATGTATATGTTGCCAACATAATATTAAATATCTATCAAAAGATTACTTTGGAAAATGCAAGCAACGTCATGCAATTTTCAACGGACCTATAAAAGGCCAGACTGCCCTCCGCTGGTCTCAAGCAGAGTACACACTTATTGTGCTCCAGACGGGGTCGGAACAACGGCGGAATCTTTTTATAATTACAAGGGCTCACGTGCGGAACGCGCCGCATGCTTTAACTATCATCCTGATTAAGAGAAGGTAGACTAAGTACCTATATTATTACTAAATCATTATTTGTATTATATAATTTTGAATTGCTTAGTTCTCTATCTATCTCTATTCAACCTATCGCAGTCCACTGCTGGACATAGGTCTCCCCCATTTTGCGCCAGATATCCCGGTCCTCCGCTTTTCTTATCCAGCCTCCACCGGCGACCCTTCGCAAGTGGTCGGTCTTAGTTACTTAACTTGAATATAAGTTTAATCTTAGCTCTTTTTAAGAGTTACTATGAAAGTGATACCTTCTAAATTTCTGCTAGAGGTATTTTTAAAGCTTTTCCCAAATATTTTAAGAAGTAAGTCGACTTCGTATACCACACGGCTACGATACCTTTTTAGTTTTGAAGCGATTTAGTACGAGTACCTGGAAAAAAAGAGTATAAAATTAGTTATCATAATTTAACTAAAGCTGGTTTACCTATCCTGTCACATACTCGTAAGCACATATATTTATAGCTCATTATTTATGTATATACTCGTACACCTATACGAATATTTAAAGGGTAGTCTATATAGGCCTCCATTATTTTGCTATAACTTGGTTATTGTTTTACTGTTGCGGATATTTGTTGTTTTTGAGTCCAGATGTATTCACGGTTTTATTTTGGTTAAAAACTTTGTCGTGTCACTTTAAAAATGTTTGTCATCGATTTGTAGTGGATATCTACTAAGGTAAATATAAAAATCGTATTCGTCTTTGCCAGCGTTTTTCTCACCAAGGTTACAAATTCATTTAAGTCAGTGTCAAAACCACTTATCCTTTTTCAATATTTACCTACTTATCTTTACCATTTTGAGACCTTTCAAAGGACTTTTAAGGGAGAACAGTTATGGTGCTGATGTAGAGGAAATATATTTATTTGTGGACTTCAGACTTAGATTTGTTACATTATCAACACAAAATCACTTTGTGTTTGATGATGTGTTCGCAAATTTCGTGATTTGCACACAATGAGTTAAACCAATTCCTTATTTTATTCATTCCGACGTTTCGGTGGCTTTGCGGTTACCGTGACCGCGGGCAGGCTTTAAATGTTTTACGTAGCATGACTAAGACATCGCAAGTTAAATTACCTAGATACCTGAGTCAAAACAATGTTGTTGCAAAAAAATTTTAACTTCTGACGTGAAATTTATTTTATAAAACCCTATTAGTGGCTTCTTTTTGAGACTAGTGTAGATTCTGCATAGTATCGTTATACCATTACCATTAATAGTATTAAAGATACTATTGCGGTAACAATTCCCATTGCTCTTTTTATCCATTGCTCATTTGGACTGGCATTAGTCTTTAGACTATCGCCATCTCTTATATAGGTTGAAACCCCAGAGATTTCATTCAGTCTGTGCTGTAAGAAACATCCTGTTTTATCAGTGAAATTGATTTCAATTAAAAATAAGCCCAAAATTAGGATGTGAACTTAT
Source organism: Leucinodes orbonalis (assembly GCA_019425675.1). NCBI lineage: Eukaryota > Metazoa > Arthropoda > Insecta > Lepidoptera > Crambidae > Leucinodes > Leucinodes orbonalis. The sequence goes on from PQWD01004028.1 coordinate 196,529, forward strand.
CCTATCACTATCCCCAGAAAAATCTATTGTTTGTTTGTTGTGAACTTTTTTTTCCGTCAACACTGCCCTGCACTTCACCAAACTATCATTTAGTTGCTCATCTCATGTCATCTTCATAAACTATCGTTTCGCAAAAAGTGCATTTATAACTTACGACAATGACCGTCGCAGTCATATAGTGCAGTCCACCAATCAATAATAATGACGGTTAATAAAAACCCTGATTGGAACCGTCGCGCCGGACGGCAATCGGATTACAACACGTGAGCAAATCGGATATTCGCCAGTGTTCCAATTATAACCGACGTTTGTCGCCATTCAAGATGAAACTTGATTCCAATGATTGCTGTTAATGATATTAAATGTGTTTTTAATTTTTGTTCAATTATTATCTTAGTACAATATTATTATAATGACGACTGTTTGAAATGTTACTGGTTGTCGCTGCAGTACATCAGAGGTATGCGATGTCTGGTTAAAACAGAGAAGACATTTAAGGAAGTTTAAGCAATGCGGTAAGGCAGAAGGCCCTGTAGTGGGACATTATACTCGTAGGCTGATGATGATGATGACAGTACAAAATAATTACTTAGATTGTCTTGACTCTTAAAATAGGATGTAGAGTAGAGATACTGGAAAGTGCCATAAACGTGACATCAACAGTCGGTACCAATTTCAATCAATCAGTGATCAGCTCACCATCGTCCACTACTGAACATAGGCCTCCCCGAATAAGCACCGACTATCCCGGTACCAATTTAAATTTTCTAAATCTCTAAAATGAGTTTATTAATAATCAATATATTTTACCACTCTGTACGCTCCAGAGCAGATCACAGAGATACAGATATTAGACCTTGACTAACTACTTATAAACAACGGTTAAAATGATTTTGAATCATCACAAAGTTTTTTCCGTGAGTTTGCCCAAAAACTGCAATTTCAAGTTCATTCACCTCTTTATTAGACGTGCGATAAATATTGTATGTGCGTCTAATTCATTTTCCCGTTACCTGGCTCGATGGCCGTCCGACGAAGGGTAGCTTTTAACCCCTCACGTCGAGTTCACAGCGGGAGAAAAAAGTCATTGCCATTAGAATCGCATTGGTCGTTCATCAGAGCAATTTCTCCGGTTCAGCGGAGGAGCTGTTGGCGATGTTCTTTTATTTTAGCACTAAAGGGAACAATACATTCGTTACTCGAACGTAGTCGCTCTCTCGAGCACACTTTAGACGAAAAACGTGCTTCTTTCTAATTTATAAAGGGTGCCGTGAAACAATTTGAGAATTGTTGGACTCCTTTCTATTTTGCATCGGGTACATTTGTAACTGTTTTAATACTGTCATGTACACTCATATCAGTAATGTAAGAAAACTCAACCAACAACTTTTAAAGCCACAGCAAACTTAAACTTGGTTAATCCTGCCGATAAGCAGAATACCGGATCATTTACGAAACCATTAGAATGATTAAATTTGGAGAAGACGTTGTTCAGCTTTGGAAGTTATGGTTCAAGATAAATAAGTATAAAATGCATACTTTCTTAAGTAATATATAAATATATTATTATTGAAAGAATATTAAGTCAATCCATGAATATATCTGTTTGTATTTTATATATTATTATTTGAAATATCCCACGCTACATTTCTATATGGCCATACCCCCCCTGTAAGTTCAACCAGTCCCTATTCTCGTTACAAATACAAACCCAACTGGATATTCTTTCAATAATAATATGGTTACCCAGCCTTACGGGCCCAGAACCAAGGTTTCAATCCCATTCTAGAACGTCTTTAGTCACGTAGAAATAAATTAATGCTGAAAGAAACTATTAGGCATCAACTTTGCTTAGTAACTACCTATTGAAAGAAATAGTTATTTTTTAATTCACTATACCTATAGTTATTAGCAAAAGAACTAAAGTTACCGATATAGCTCGCCGGATCAGCAAATTTAAGTGGTAGTGGGCTGGTCACGTATGTCACAGAACCGATTTCCGTTGAAGCAGACGGGTTCTGGAGTGGAAACCACGTCTTGGCTAGCTACGTTTACACGCGCTCCGGCCCGAAGAACCGCCGACTTGCGAAAAGTCGCTGGTGGAAACTGGATGAGGAAAGTGGAGGACCAGAAATCTGACGAAAAAATGGGGAAGACCTATATCCAACAGTGGACTGCGATAGGTTGAAGAGAGATAGTTAACCTTCAAGTCCTTTACAGCTGTACCGAGCAATTGAAAACAGTGCTTAGCCTGAATATAACTAAGGGTTTATGTTTAACAATCCACATTCACACAGCTCATACAAGGACGCTAGATATTTAATTAAGTCTTTACTAAAATTGATAAGAAGGAAAAACACATGTATAATAAACATTATGTTTATTATACATGTGTATGTGTAGTATGTTTTTAATATAATCTGAGCCAATTGGTGTCCATTACAGTTAAGTTAATAAAAAGTAATTCCCTGCACACACAAAAGCTCACATTTCCAACCTTTGACTTTGCTTCAAAGTATAACAAAGCACACTACCTGATGAAACTCTAAACCTCTTTTTAAAACAGTTGCAATCAATCCTGGAATTCGTGTTTGAGTCGCGCGATTATAAAACGTCACCAGTGTACAGGAGCTGCCCTCAATCGGTTTGATCGAGTGGCTCAGAGAATGTTAAACCAGATTGAGTTTTAAACTTTGTTGTTACGAGTTCTGTACCTTTGAAGACGAATTTGTAGGGCAAACTAATCAATCGTTGCGGATCCTTTCTGCTTACGGTTTTCGTTGAGTTTTTGTTGAGCTTGTTCTTTATTATCGATTGATTGCATAAGTTAGCAAATGAGTAAACAGCTTACTGAATGCCAAGTGCCTTCTGTCACCAATCTTCTACTTATCCCGAAAAAAGTAAACAAGTACATACACTTGTTTACAACATAAAGGATAAATTTTCCGTTTGGTGCTTTTTACCTGTAATTCTTATGTTTTTTAACTTGCGACGCAATGATCTTAAGTAACAATTTCCCATTGTTTTTCGAATTGTATTGTATTTCATAAATGGGATATTACAGTTACTAGAATAAATTTTTTGGGGCTAAGCCATTTTCATTTTTTCTTGAGCCTATCATATTTGATAGGGGCGATACCAACATTTACAAGCACGTACTGGACTGATACGCAGGTGACGGTTTCGAAGCACCAAATTTTATAATTCATTAAGGAAGGTATTTTACTAGCACTCGATATTAGATTTTTGATGTACATAGTTGCAGTAAATAAACACACATGTACAATAGTAAAACAATGTAGAATGCAGCGTTGTATTTTTTTTCTTTTATCGCACCAGCCGTGCAGTGTAACAGCGTGTGGCGCTATTTGATTTTAAATAGAATCCACACCGGTTATGTTGCAGTTAGACCAAGCTCAAACATTAAATTTAATACGAAACCTGAACTTTAAGGCTTCAGTTTTTATTGTAATACAGCAAGATAGCAGAATAGTTACACCATAGAATTAGAATTAGTGCGTATATCTATATGTTACACGATGGAAAAATAATCATTGTAACATTTCGTTTATTTTGTAGGAGTAGTATACTGATCATTTTCGTATTATGTGCAGAGGATGATATCACTTAATTATTTCTGCCTATATCAACATTCACTGCTATGCAAAAGTTTTCTACAAGTCTAGTCCTCTACAATTTAGTAAAATTTACTAATTTTCGAACTCGCCATGACCTTGGTTCTTTCTAGAATGATTATCATTTTTTGTACGCTTAATATAGCATTATTAGAAGTTTCAGAAACTATACTTGGATTTATTTTTTTAATCCAATGAACTCTATGACTCATTCATTTATAATACTTAATATACCTCGAGTATGAAGTAATATAATATGAATGAGTCCAGTAAATAATTTATGTAAACTCACTAAGGTTGTCTTTAACAAACGTAAGAAGTTAAAATTATTGACACCAATGTTAATTGGGAAACATCAATATTGTATACGTTATTTCCATCTAAGGGAAATGTAAATATTTATCTGAAATATAAACGTATTTCTCTACATTTTGGCTATGGCTTATGTTAATAACATTTCATATCATTTATTAACATATTGTATCTGCCAAACAGGTCCCAGCATAAAAACAGGGTACGGGTTATCATAAATATGAAGCCACTTCAAGGTTTTTATGGTTCGTCTGGAAAACACGTAAAATAATTTTTATAGCTGATTCGCCATGTGAGTAACCGTGGCAAGAAATACCTTCTTCACGCGCTTCATGAACTCTTTTTATAAAATAATTTTACTCTTCTAATATATTCCTAAACAAAGCGTAAAACATATTTTTACGTTGTAGTTTTATGTTCTGCTTATTATTTTGTTTCAATTGATTTCTTATTCTCAAAATCAGACGATTCAGGCAAGAGGAATTTATATTCCCTTTCCAGGGATACAGCTTTCATTGTAGTTACTTCTTGTTCACCATTGAATTTACTTTTAACAAGCTCTCAAACAAAACCTATTTGGAAAAGGTTTGGATATTATATACAGTGAATATTTAACCTTCCAGGCTCCAAGCCTTAATGGCTAGGCACGCGATTGGCCCATACCGATCTTGTCTAGATAGCTCCATCAATCTCCTACGCTGTGTATTGGCTGCTATTCGGAAACTATACGCCGGGGCCCGAATCGTAACATGGGAGAGCTTTGCTTCGTTACGTAGGGAATTTTTCAGTTAATTTTTGTCCTGCAGATTTTATGGAATAACAGAGTTATAACAGCGGTATATGCGATGTTCTTTTAGAGAAGGCTTTTATAAATTTAATTCCAAGCCTGAACTACTGCATCCAGCCGCGTCCTACAGCTTTTGTGCGTCGTCTAGCTGGTCTGATCGATGCAATTGGAAAGTTTTTGCTGTCAGAAAATCTGGTACATATTAGGCTATGGCGGCTATGAGGACGATGGGGTAATTAATTATGTTGATATATAATTAACTTAATTTTATAAGAATTTACTGTCGAGGAATGGTGTATAGTATGCTAGTTAACTTAGTTAGCAAAACACTAAACTGTTGATGACGATGTTGAAGCTTTTTGTCTTCAACTTACAATTATTAGTAATTGAGAGATTGAGTAAGACGCGTTACGTGTAAGATAGTTTAGGCCCTATAAAATAAATAAAACATGAGAGACTTAACCAATGTGTCTCAAACCATATATGAATACGAGTACCGTAAAAAATCTCTGATCACAAAACTCATTCCGCTGAACCGTCAAGAGAGAACTGGGGCAAATTTCCACTCGTTATGAGCTCAACTTTGCTTTGTTTAAAAAAAACTTCTTTTGAAACCAACCGATTCCATTAACAGTTGCGGCCGAAGTTTGTCAAGCTTTACATCATTTCGAATAAAATCGTCTGTTACGAGTTTTCAAAGCGTGCTGATTTGTAATGCGATATAAATCTAGTTATTATGGACAGTACTTTGTCTTCTAATTTATTTATTATATAATTTATTGATTTTGCCGTGATGTTCAAAGATTCAAAGGCAATTTAAATTTTATACAATAATAAATACAAGCAATATATGAAAGAAACAGAATACCTATTTAAAAAGTAATATTACTGTTGCAGACTTTATTACGTAGTAATTAAATTTAAGCATAACATATTAAAGTTTCCAAACACAAAAGACACTTATTTCCGGTATAGTATACACATACATATGTTTGTATGTATTTGACTCTTAATACGGAGACCAATATCCAAATTCTGTAACAGATACATTTATAATACGAATTATTTTATGCATTTAGTTCTGTATAAACATATTTCGAAATTTGAACTAAACATAATTTTGAAAAGCTGTTTCCTCGGAAAAATCAAATTGCTCGGTACGTGCAAAAGTAAATAAATACGTGTTGAAAAAAGTAAAATACAAAATGTCCGCGTATTATATACTAAAGTGGTTATGGCGGAACGGAACCAGAGTGCAGCTATATAAATGAAGCAGTTAGAAGGTGGCTTACGTCTAATGTATCTCTCAGCTCTGTGCAGTCTTGCGTGTCGTGTTGAAGAATAACAAGGCGAGTTCAACAGGTCCCGTACAAGCTCTCAGTTGGTTGGATAACGATAGCTTGTTATCACAATCACCACCACTCATTCAATAGATTCTATCTCGATACTAGGATTGCACTTTAAACAGAACGCTCTGAACGTAGGGATGGTACAGTTAGCAAAAAAGTGTAAACGTTAATTTATTTTGCTCGTATAAGTGTTTTTACTGTTGACAATAAAAAAGAAGTTAGATAAAATAAGGAGTTCAAATAATTGTAAATTGTCAACAAAAAGTAACTTTATCATGAAATAAGCTGTGCCTTTGTACTAATTTTTCCATTTGTATTATTTTTTAAGAATAAAACTGTTGAATATCATCTACTTACCTATAAATACAATATCCGTGATGTTGATAGTACCACGGAAAAGCTTTTCGACATTTGCTAACAAAGTAAGCTTTTATATTGCCCAGTAAGAATTCCCGCATGAAGACTTAAAATTCTAGAAACAAATATTCATCTAGTGCGTTTAGTGTCATTTTAGATCGTAGCATGGTTGAAGTAGAGACCACATAGTGACAATCACTTTGGGCGATTTTTCCAACATTTCAAGATTAATAATTTGATTGCTTGAAAAGAAAGTTAATTCCGCGCTTCAGAGAGTATGTTAAGCCATCGCTCTCAGCTTCTTTCTAACGATGGTAGCCACACACCCGCTTATTCGCACTGGGCCCACGTGTTTGGTTACGATCTAACTTTTCCTTTTACTTTTACTAACAAGAATGAAGAAGGAAGCCCCAAAATGAGATATTGGAAGCTGGTTGAAGATTTCCAAAGACATAACGTCTTATAACACCCCGCGAAAGTCACACATAGCCGTCAATTAATTTGTACAAACAAAACTCTACTAATACGCCAGTAACTAATTGGCAATGGCTGCGGATCCATTTCGGGCCTCACCTGAAGGTTGTTTGTCTTACGGCCTAATTAGAAGCCGAGACCTTGAATTTTCACTCTCCGGCATTCTGAACTGAGAAGTCTGCTTGTGACATACAAACTATGAGTTTGGCCAATATAATCGTAATAAAGTAAATAAGTGAAAAAGGAACTCGTAAAGCGATCTGAAAAATGTTAAAATAATAAATATAAATCTATATGTTTTAGTGTAATTGTTGAGTCTCAGATTCCGGATTGGATATCAAACAGTAAAAACATATGTGGTTATGAACTTGAAAGTTTGTATTGGTTCGGGTATTTTATATGTTTACCCATTGTTTAGTGCCCAATCTACAATTTTCTTGCCTAAATTGGGATATCAGTAAGAATGCTGCCAGTCCCACCCATTAAACAGAAACATAGCTACAATATTATTGGATTTCAGTAGTCCACCCAGGTTGAAATGGTTTGATATCCTAAAGAGCCGTATGTAACGACAGATTTGCTACCTGAAACTCAATTAATTGAACCCAGTGACAGGTTTGTCCAATTATACTCGAGTTCCGTAGAATCCTAAACCAATTAAATAGCTCGCAAGCATGGTGAAAGCAATCTGTGGAATATTTCGCTTTTTAAAGTAAGAGTTTTATTCACTGTTCAGATTAAGTAGTTGCCAGGCCAATCTACGATTCTAAATAATAAAATTTTACATGAAATAATATTTTCCTGATTTAGTGGAAGTAATCGGAAATACTGAAGAAGAATTATAGAAACAAAATGTTAAAAAAAGTACAGCAAAATAGTTATGGTAGATGTTGGGAATCACTGTTATACTCTGCCTTTATTATTTTTTTCATATACCTTTGCCTAAGTAAGTTCCTTAAGCTGTTTATACGATATCACATTTACTTCCTTCTTAATTTTTTATACACAATGTTCATTACCCGACTGCCCAAGGAGGGTTATGGTATTTTATTACTTTTTAAGTCTGCAAGAGGCATGTTTCGATTGATCACTGATAGCCCGCTTTTATTTGAACATAATACACCATCGGCGGCAAACAGCGAATGTGATCTAAGAACATATATATTTATATGTAATACAATAAAAATATCTATGAATATCCTTAATTATAAAACATCACTTTTGTTCCTACTATGAATTTAACGACGCTAAATCCAATCAAAGTGGTTGGAAACATTAAGTTACTTTATAAGTCAAGTGTTTACAAGCGAGTGATAACATTTAGCTGAAAGTTTAGAAAGCCAACCGAAATAATTAAATTCAGCCGGTCAGCTAGTGCGGTGTGGCAAATAACTGGCCAGAAATTAAACCCCAACTTCCTCAAACCAGCGGCTTGTACTTTCATTTAGGATAGAACTAACTCGGGCTCTGGAAAACACAAGATTTAATTCTAGCGTCTTAAAATAAATCGCTTTTATCCAATAAATTTAATATCCTCATAATATGGTTTTCGAAAATTAGACCTCGTAATTCTTTATTGACATAATTATAACCAAAAATACATTAGACTTGTGTCTATCTATATATATTTCTTTCTGTATGTCTAAGATAGATTTGGATAAAGTTTATAAAAAAAAGAAGCTCAGTAAATGTAGACAAAGAACTATTATAAATATATTTAGTTAAGTAAAAACCAAAGCCAAGGCACCAGAATCTTTACATAGGAATGACCCAATGCAAAAAAAACTTTAACTCATGGTTGACAATGCATTCATCATCATCAGCTAAGTACACGTCCCCATTGAGGGGTACGTCTCCTTCCCGTATATAATGTATAGGATTAAGTCGTCCACGTGGGCCCAGTGCAGACTGGTAATTCTCGCACAACTTTTAAATCTCTTCGCAGGCGTGCGCAGGTTTCCTCAGGATGATTTTTTTCACCAAAAGAGCGTCGGATAACGCATATTTAATTTCGAAAATTTGAAATCACATTAGTTCGTGTCGGAATTTAAACCTGCACCCTCCAGATCAGAAGACAATATTTCACACATTGGTGTGGTTTATTCTAATGAATGGGCTCTAGGCAACTTCGCATTAATGCATTGAAGGCTCCAAAAGATAATATTCGTTAGCTTTCACTATTGTGCCGCAAAACATATTTATTTCACGCCTGATTATAACAATGAATGACGGCCGCAATGGTGACTTTATTAATACAATTAATTTCTGACTACAAAAGATACTTTATTCCATGGTAAAATGTTCTTCTTGCTCCTTTTTACTCATCGCAATATTGTCAATTTAACCAAAAAATATGACCAGTGCTTTAAATCCCAGCTTGGATTTTTATTGCAAAACGCAAAGTTATGCACCGTGAATTTCGGTACAGCATCGAATGGCCATAATTTATCATTAAGTTAATTATCTTTAACGTCTCAGTCCATTCGACTAATTAGCCGTCTCCAAAAAATCGAGGATAATTGCTGAGAGTGATTGCTAGGATTCCAGTCGGAGAGGCCACTCGTGATAAATAGATACCTTCAGAGGATTGGGGCTTCCTTGAGTTCTTTTGTGTTTTGTGCGAAGTTAAGGAACAGCTGTGACTTTTATTTCGTGGAATGAATGGGCGACAAAATCACTGTAACGAGTGTTTTATGGTTGTATTAAAGATAAAATATTGTCTTAATCAATCTGTCTAAGTTAATGTTTTACCTACTTTTTTGCTTTAAAATTCAATGGACTTATTAAAAGGTATTCTGAGGAGAAAAAAAGCGCTTGTAACCACATCATGTTTTTAAAAATGTAAATTTTAACATTGAATAACACGTAAATGAGAAGTAAAATAATTATTTTTTGCGTCATAAGAATATATCATATTATATGTAGTATGACTGTGGAAAAACAATCTGCTTTAAACGAAATCCGTTTGGATTGAGTATACAATTAACATGTAAAGTTCCGACTAGCGACTTTACATGCGTTTCTAGGTCAATAGTGTAACAGTATGCCAGGTTTACTCTCCAAACATTATGTAGGTAATTATTCAACAGTACACAGTCGTAATAGCCGAATAGTGTACACCTGAATGAACAATGCTATGTATTGTTACTTCTATTGGATATTTACATAGACACCCAATCACAACTCGAAGACAATAGATCATGGTGCGTTCGATCAATATTGGTATACGTACCATGTTTACTTATTTGAGATCGTGGACACATAATTATTTGAGATTAGAACTTTGCATATTTGGTTTGAAAAACAGAAACTCCTTAATACGTAAGTGTATATTTTAAATAATGTACCACAATAAGCTGTACATTCATAAAATATTAAAATGGCTGGGAGCTTTTAAGGCAACAAAATAATTAATTACAATTTATAACTTTAACGGCAAATTTTCCCGTAAAGTATCAAGATTAATTTGAAGTGCAAAAGTCAGTCTAATATCCATCAAGCAGTATTCTCCGATGTCTTACTGTGGCTCTTAAGACAACAATCCTTGGTCATAGAACGAATGAAAATTAATGGTGGACGAAAGTATTTTTTCGTGTCGGTTAGAGTACACACCATTACTTCCGTTTTTGGCGCGTTACCCTCATTTATTATGTAAGCAGTATGCGTTACGTGATACTTGAATACGGTAAATTCAGATGATCTGACAGCACCATATATTCTGCTAGAATGTAAATTAGACATACCTAATATTAATTTATTTGACACCGTGAATTGGTAATTTGCATCCGCGTATGCACGAAAAATTATCATCTCTTATTTTACACGTGTTCTGACAATTATTCAGTACGTGATATTTTTGTTTTAGGCAAACAGGGAGACGGATTACTTAATATTCATAGTAACTTGAATGACACTGCGACCCGGTGAGATGATATTTGCATTACCAGGCATAGAAGTTTCTTTTAGGCCCATTAAATGGGAATATTTTTTTAAACAGAAGCAAGATCACATCGATCAGGAAATATTTTATAATAAGATATTTCTGACAAAAAATAATTAAAAACGTTATAAAACACCTATGTATGTATGACGATTTGAAAGGTAACGCGTCTTAGAATGAATAAATTTTTGCGACAGATATTCCGGTCCTCCGCTTTTCTCATCCAGCCTCCCCCAGAGACAATTCGCAATTCGTCGGTCCATCAGGCCGGAGGGCGTCCTACGGCTACGCTTGCCAATACTCGTTCTCCACTCCAGAATTCGTCTGCTGCAACGGCCATCGGTTCTGCGACATATGTGACCAGCCCACTGCCACTTCAATCTGCTGATCCGGCGGGCTATGTCGGTAACTTCAGGTTATTACATGTTAAAAAGATTGAGTAATTTGTCGAATTCATTAGTGTACCTAGTGTGGCGTAGATGCCAACTAGAACATTAAATATTCCGGCTCAGATCCACGTCTACGATCAAAAGCTCTTTTATTGATCTACCACCGCAGTGCCAGATATAGGCCCACGAAATAGGAGTATTTTGCACTTCTGTGTTTCGAGATCAGGGCACTGTAGCAAGTAAAATACCGGGTATGAGACCCCTAACATCTACCATCTCGGGTGACGAGCGCAGAGCAGTGTAGACGAAAATCACTATCTACTGTTAGGAATTTCTTTCAACTCTGCATAGTGTCATGGTTAGATGTATTAACTCCAGTTGAGTGAACTGACCGCCTCGTTAAAGTGTAGGTGTAGTGTATTCTATGTTTTTATCATGCCTACCTATGCAGTCATACGACCGTGGAAAGTGAAATCGAAAGGCTTTCAATAGCGTATAGATTGGACGTGGGTAGCTCAGAGAGGATATGAAAAAAAGATACATATCCGAACCGCTAGCAAACCTATCTTTCAACTCCCGACATTTTAAAACATATCTTCAACTCTCTAACTCCGTAGAAGTATACTAATATAATAAACTCTATGCCGTAGACTCAAGACAGATTTTGCATTAAATGATATATTGATACGTAACAAAGAGTAAGCGCAAGCGCTCTATACGAAAATATCAAAGAGAGACAGAGATGGCTTGCTGATATGGATATGAATTGAAAGAGTTGTTGTCAAACGGATCTTCAACTCCCAACTCTTCAAATATATCTTCAACTCTTTATGAACTCTATGCCACAGAACCAAGGCAGATTTTGCATTAACTGATATACTGATACGTAACAAAGAGTAAGCGCAAGCGCGCTATACGAAATTATCAAAGAGAGACAGAGACGTTGCGTGCGTGCATTCCTTTTCCTTTTTTTATAAATGCTTATTTTAAGACAGTATTGCTCTAGATGTATTATTGTGTTTAACATGATGTTATAAAATATTTAATAACCGTTAAGTTACTTATTCAAAACAAAATTGCAAAATAAAAGAGACCTGAAAGCCTATTAAAATATTGATGCTGATACACTTGTAATGGAAGATTTTATTAATCTTTTATAAGGCTTTATCGTGGAAATTTTTCGCCGATATTTCTCGATTCCTACTAATTGGATTGATGGAGCGGCTCTCACAAATCTGTCAGGGAGAGATAATGAACGAGCAGCGAAATGAACTTTTGTCTACTACGGGGAAACGCTATCCACCACAGACATCAGAATATACATTAGACTGGACAAGCCGCCAAGTTTATAGGCAGTCCCAGTGTCGCAATTTCTTTCCGGTTCTTACCTGTGAAAAGTTATTATATTTCTTGGTAAATTTACTGATTCATTGCGATGATGGCATGTTACAATTGCACAGGATGGCATTTTGGACAAAAACGGTAATTTCTTGTAATATGCGTGCGTCTTGACTCGTCTTACAGAGCGTAACCTGGTAGCCAGTGTATGCTCGTTGAGCTTACAGTTGTCGCACTTTAAACGCGGCTTGCCCCATCTCCTGTATTGGGAAATCTGTGCTATCCACTGTTCGTGAAAGCATACCAAAACGACATGGTGTGTCTGTCGTAACACGCACCGGACATTTAATACTAAGGAAAATACAGTCCCTTATAATAACTTTATATCGTATTTCAATTCTGTTAATAAACGACACTGATACTTAATGGCAAGTCGTTATACATCGGGCCCCATAGATAGGTGAAGCATTACTTAAATATCATTCATTGACTAATTTTGCAAAACATATAATGTCCTATGAATCTTTGGAGAAAAAAATAATCAAAGAAGGTACAAGAAGAAAAGACTGGGTATTCTGTAGACTTGAGCAAACTCGTTGTTAAATTAAATTTCTACATATGTTTATTGTTCATAAGAAATAAATTGAATTGTTACCAAATTAAAATTTCAATCTAGTTATTGCATTTTTCAAGAATGAATCACAATATAAATTATCTTCATATTATATTTTTTACATAGATAAGATGATATGATAATTTTTAACGATGATACAATAACCCAGTATGTTTTGTATAAATAACTGATATTAACCTATATATATATATATATATATAGAACAACCTATTCGAGTTTACTTCACCCATACAAATAAATACGCAAAATAATTTGTTTATCCTTACGTCGTTAACTTTGCGTAGGCACATTCAATAGTTCGTATCTCGACAGTGATTGGATGAAATTAGGGGTCCGTAAACACACGTGATCTGCAACGATGTTTGCCCATCCTCTCTCTTGAATAGAGCTGTGAAGCGCCTTTCAAGTCTTGATGGAACACAAACTGTGTCACTGGGTACTGCCGAAATTTCTGCCCATGTTTGTAGTGGAAACGAACCGCCTTGTAGTGTTGATGGGGTTTTCGGATACATCCAAGTTCCAACAGTGCACTTGGTGAGTTCACTAACACGTTACAGATGCAAATGGAACAAGACATAAATAATGTAGGTGGTACACTCGGTACTGAATCGTCTAGGTAGGTACCACCAGTTCTAGATATCGTCCCATGAAATAGAAGTGATGACAACATCTGTTGTCTCAGGTGTCAAGTGCAGTGCGGCATTGATGGAGAACAATTACTGTTCACCAGTTGTTGGTCTCAATCAAAGCTGCTCTGTCATGGTCAGGCATATCACTTACCATGAGGTGAACGTCCTGACCGTCCCGTACATTTTTTACTAAAAAATTGTATATCGTAATATTCGATGTGGCACAATGACTTTACCTTTACTAGTAAGGCAGGCAGTAACAGTCCGTGACTGGACTAAAGACCAACTTCTCAGTAGAGGGCTTTGCCATAATCTCGCCTTTGCTGTAAGGTTTATAATAGTTATACCTATAAAGGGTTCTGTTTATTGAGAGAATTCTACCATTTGTTGAAATACGTCTTACTACCCGTTCTCTGCTAAATGTTGTGTCTCTGAAACGCCTGTCACACCCGCGATAGTGATGGCGACAATGGTATTCCACTCTGCCGTCATCGCATGGCGTTTTGTTTAAACCTTTATATGAAAATGGAATAGGATGTTATTGGACTGAAACAAAACAGATTAATTTTATATAGTGATAAAACCATCCTATAGATAGTAAGAACTCTTTAAAAGTAAAATAATTTTATATGTATAATATGTATGTATTAATAAAAAATATCCAATTATGTATATCAGTTGTTTAGTGCCCGTAATACAAGTTTGACGCTTAACTTGGGCTAAATGGCGCTGTGTGAATGTCAGTGGATATTTATTTTCCGTCAACATTACCCTGCGCCCGTCATAAGAAACGACAGATGTTATGTCTCTTATACACGGTAATTTTACCTAGCTATACTGCCCTCATCCCGAGACACAAAAGTGCAAAACACTCTAATTCACGGGATGATATCTATGGTACCGTTGTTACCTAGACGATTCAGTACCGCGTCTACCACCTGGTAAACCACCACCACCTACGAGTACTATATGATTCCGAAAAGCATATTTTGACCTTTGAATTGCTATCGAAGAATAAATAGGCTTTAACTAACTCACCTCTCAAGTAAAGGAAACTATTCAACATCATAGCACATGGGAAAATAATTTGTATAATATCTAAACTATTATGTAATAGCTCTGTTTTAAAAAACATCCTAATGCTCGATACATGTCAGATTAATTCGCCATAATATAATGTCCATTTATACTATAAATTCCTTTAATAATTATTTATTGAAATAGCACCATACTTGATTAAGAGGAGAAACGTATTAAATTATGTTGAAATACAGGAGGATCAACATCATCGTCTTAGTGTAGTTACCCATCTATAAAATATTGTTATATCTGATTAGTAATGAATATAATTAAGAGATCAAATATCAAAATTCATTGATACAATAGGAAATGATATTAAAAAATAGCATTTGCTTACTCTTCAAATTGAAAACAAAGCTATGAAATCGGCAGCTCGGATACTTGCATTTAAAACATACCAGATGCAATTAAAAGTACCCAACGTTACTCTTTAAAATAAATACATTTATCCTATTAATTTAATACTTTACTTACTTTTAAAGGTTGAATAATGTACAGTCATCAGTATTTTACTCTAGTATTAAACACGTTTAAACTTAAAATCTACCAAAGCCGTCACAATGAAAAGTTAAACGACAAATGACAAAGTTCGTGACACGCCGCCCGAAACCATCAAATTGCCATTTGTCATACACTATTAAGATCTCATAGGATATTCAGTTTACATTTTGCAACCCCAGGCAAAAAAGCGGTGCCCGATAGTGGGCGCGATAGGCAAATATCTACCCCAAATCATGACCTAATATCGGGTAATTTATCACCGACAGACCTTTGTGCTTCTGCCATCAATCTTGGGCCTCCATCCACTCAACACTCCAACTAATTATTGTCGATGGTGTCTTGACAGTTTACTTGCGGCATCCGAGGTTTTTTCAACGTTCACTGAATCGCGATTCCGTGATTTTTAGCGTTCAATACGTGACGTGAATGTGTGGGTTTTAGGATAAATTTATGGCACAGACCGGTTCCTTGAGATTTTCTCGACGTGAAATGGTTTTAATAGGTGATTTTTTATATGAACGGGAAGGAGAATTCTAGTGTCAAATTGAGTAAGGTACTTTTTTCTTAACGTTACTACTGGAATAAGCTTTTAGGTTTCATGAAGAGTGGAAGAGTCATAATTATCTTTTTGCTATAGTTTATGGAGCAGTAAACACACGATTATATAAGCATATTATTGTAAATGAATTGTTCATCATCAGCTTTCTTTCAATAAGAAAAATTAAGTACCTCGTAAATTCAACACGCTCGGTGCTTATGTTTTAACTATCAATAAGTGAAAAGTTTTGTATTCATTATCATTTATTACTTAACAAGGTGGAGCTCGTCCTATTTTTTTTTACAAAATGTTAAACAAATGTTAATATATGTTTTGTCGAGTAAATGTGTTTTTTTGTTCTAATTTAGCGCATTCTCTATGAATGAAGTAGGAACTATAATACAACTCTATATATTTTTTTTTAAATTTCATATAAGACTCTTTCCGTTTCTGGTTTCAGAAAAGCAATTATTGTTAACGAAACATCACTTATTTTCCAGAACTCACTAGCAACAAGTTTCTATTAACAAATCAAACAGCTTGTTTTGATTGCTTTTGCTACCAATTTCTGACCTTTCTGATGTAGACGTTTCTCGATTACTCAATTGACGATTTCGTTTTATTATTTTTATGTCAGGAGTATGACCCTTGAATGTTGATCGGGGCTGTTTACATTGTCACAGCTGATCGATTCGTTCTCTGTTTAATGAAAGGTGTTGTTTATTGGTAGATAAATAGCTATGATTTTTTATTTCATCAAAACTGTTTTTTTTTAATTATGTATTCGCTTGCCAGTGGTTTAATACTCGTATGAGAATACTAGGGCGTATTTGTCTTTGACTAAGTTACTATGTTTACTAGTGTAAGGATAACTGTTAAAGATTATTTATTTAAAAAACAAAGAGTTCAGTTTTATTTATTGTACGGAAGATTTACGTTTTCATTTAACAACTTTTCTTTTTATAACAACCTCTTTCGAAAGTCTACTGCGAGACTCAGTGCCTCTCCAACGATAGAAAGGGTTTTTTTTATGTGAACATCGGGGTTACCGCCACCTCTTAAAACAGTGTTAAAATAATATTACTTCGTCTTTTCTGGTAAAACAAAATGCTGACGTATCATTATAACAATACTGTTGTAAGAGTACACCTGATGGTAAGTGATACGCCTAACCATGATAAAGTGGCAATGAAGGAGATCAAAACTGGTAGACAGTTATTTATCTTTCATCAATCCCGCACTGCGCCCGTCACCTGAGACAACAAATGTCAGTCAGTTATAACCGGTAATTTCACTACAATTACTGTCGGTAATTTCAATATAATGAGTGCCTTCATCCCGAAACACAAAAGTACATAGCACTCTTTTTTCACGGGACAATATCTGGCACTGTGGTGGTACCTACCTAGACGACTCAGAATCGAGTCTACCACCTAGTAAAATTTGCCGTATTCTTCCTTCACGTTTGGCTGTCGGTTTAGAGATAGCAGGATCTATTTAAGGTTTTGGTCTAGTGAGATTAGCTCGGTTATGTACCTAATCCGCCTTTTACGACCCTCGTGAGAAGAATAGGGATAGTGACAATTGTATCCACAGAAACCGTAGTGAAATGACTATTTTATTTATCCTCGCCCTCTTTCATAATACATACATAGTAATACAATTACTTGATGGTAATTGGCTATTGTCGCGTATAATATACCAGTGGATACAAAGTGAAATCGCAGTTTATCGTATGATATCGAAATGTTAATGCATGGTATTTATCCGGAAATACATCTGACTTTCTTACTTGAAGAGTAGACTTCTTACACTACACTACTGAACCAAAAATATACTCGTAGGTATCTACTCTAGCAGAAATAGGTTACATTAGAAACTCACTCAGACAGCATGATACGGTCTCCACATAAGGGACTATTCAATAATATGAATTGGTGTGCATATACTTTGTGTCCATGGCGTTAGCATAAACTTTTAAGTTCAATATCATTTTTGACCAAAAAATGTATAATAAAACTCGATTTTGTAATGATTTCAAAATCCCATAACAACATAAATATTTTTCATATTTTAGTTGATATTTCCATTAAACATACTGAAATATAACCTAAAAATCGATGTATGGAAGTTATATACCGAAAGTACAGAGATAAATATGTTTTACGAATGCGGAGCGCAACGCTTTCCGTTGTTTGGCTGAAAAGGATCAAATCGAAGTAACTTCCAGTAAGAGCCTTCATACGTTATCTTATTTTATGACCTGATTTTAAACGAAAGACATAAGGTCTGAGCGGTTTCAAAATGAAATCTCTCTGTAACGTGCTTCAAGGAGTTTTATCGGTCAGCAACTATCGTCTTTTATTTGAAACTCACATAGCAATTTTAAGTTATAACGATAAGTAAGTCTACCTTATAAATTATGTCCAGATTAAATCTAACTTTTTAGATTTAACCTTGGGATACGTCTACAGCAAAGATGATGTGAACTGATTGAAAGTATTTGATGACGATACAAATATTAATTCATACTTTAAGTGAAGTTTCGCTTCAAGTACACTCAAATTTAAAGCAAGGGCTAATTTTCTAAAAAAGAGTTAATAACGCTATTTAGAAAACTAGAGACTCAAAATGTCTGTCCCCTTCCTGTATATCCATTTCTTTTTACTATTTAACAGGTTGGCAAAACACTCATTATTTCTCTAGAAAGATGAGTTGACATTGGTTGCAGGGAGATACCAATACCACCAGGTGAATCATCTGCTCATTTACCAACTAATTTGTACATAATTTGAAAACACCACGATTTTAGATACATATTTTGCCCCACAATGTTTCTACAATGAGTACTATGTTGAACTAACCCGTGACATCAAAAACGCTACATGCAAACATTTTCAGAAAACATTTCAGCAAAATGTTATTCAACGTCGTTATTTATATCATAAAGAGGGCACGTGGTAAAGATGTACGCATAGCTACAGAGTCAGCGTTAATGTAATAAAGCATAAAAATATTTTCCACTGAGGTATGAAGAGGCTCCCATACACGCGAGTGGCGAAGAAGGACCCATTTACTTTATTACATTTACATCATATCCCCATTAGAGCATCCGACTGAATAAAATGTTGCATGAAATTTCCTAATACGCAACCACTCGTGTATCTTCAATATTTTTTATTCTGCACGTGGCATTTTGGATTTTAAAAGCAATTACGCTATCAAATAGAATTAAAGTACTGAGCATTGCTTGATAACGATTACAGATTACGGCTAAAAACTTATATGAATACTAATTCATAGTAATGTACCTATGCTTAATGGCTTCACAGCTAACGCGTTCAGTTTTGACGATTGCTACATTCAAGCAACTATCGCAACGATGGTTTAACGGATGAGTCACCGAAAAATTTTATCTCGAGTCCCTCCTGGCTTCGAAAGCTACGTTGAACCAAGTTGAAGTTTTAAAAATAGGTTTACTATTCCATTTTCTATATTTCAATATGTCGTAAAAAATCTAAACATCGCAGTTAATTTTAGGACAATATGCCTATCTATCTATCTATTCAAGCTATCGCAGTCCACTGCTGGACATAGGCCATCCCCATTTTGCGCCAGATATCCCGGTCCTCCGCTAATATGCCTACGGCTATTTTATTTTGTCTCTGCAATAACGAGCAACTTTCAGGGATTATATTTTTATTTTATTTTGTGTCTATATATACTATAACACAAATATAAAAAATGTTGGGTCAGATCATACAACTTCATTTGAATCCGACTAACAATACCAAGTATTCAGACAAAACAAAATTTGAATGCGCATTGTAATTAATAGTTCATAGAATACATAATAATTCATGCGTCCTACCCGTGCTAACATACGCAGCTGAGACATGGACACTGACTGCGGGATTGGTTCACAAGTTCAAAGTCACTCAACGCGCAATGGAGCGAGCTATGCTTGGAGTCTCTCTTAGGGATAAGATCAGAAATGATTTAATCCGCAAGAGAACTAAAGTTACCGACATAGCCCGCCGGATCAGCAAGTTGAAGTGGCAGTGGGCTGGTCACGTATGTCGTAGAAGCAGACGAGTTCTGGAGTGGAAACCGCGTCTTGGCAAGCGTAGCGTAGGACGCCCTCCGGCCCGATGGACCGACGACTTGCGGAAGGTCGCTGGTGGGAGCTGGATGAGAAAAGCAGAGGACCGGGATATCTGGCGCAAAATGGGGGAGACCTATGTCCAGCAGTGGACTGCGATAGGTTGAAGAGAGAGAGAATAAATAATACTAACAAAGTTTGAACATAGCAGCTAAGCGTTTTTCGGAGAAAGAAGTGTGTGACATACGGATGGACAGACAGAGTCGTCTAGGTAGGTACCACCGCAGTGCTAGATATCATCCCGCGAAACAGGAGTGTTATGCACTTTTGTCTTTCGGGATGAGGGCACTGCAGCTAGTGAATTACCGGGTATAAGAGACCTAACATCTGTTGTCTCGGGTGACGGGCGCAGTGCGGCATTGATGGAGGGTAATAAATGTCTATCAGTTGTTGGTCACCTTTAATGCCGCTCTGTCATGGTCTGGCGTATCACTTACCATCAGGTGAGCGTCCAGACCGTCCTGTACACTTATAACATAAAAAAGACAGACATGACGAATCTATGAGGGCACCGTTTTATTACATTTGGCTACGGAACCCCAAAAATGATTCGGCAGATTTCTTGTTATGCCTAAACATGTAAAATAGAATAGAATCAGCTGTCCACTTTTAAACAAGCTTGTCATTCCTCGCCAAAAACGTCGACATCAGCACTTACATGCGCAAATAAAAATTGAAAATCTGAACTACGTAAATCCCCAGAGCGGCCTGGCTCGCACGTTCCGCGCGTACCTCGCTCCCTACACAAAGGGCGTAGTGAACTTTGTGAGTATAATTATTTACTTCATAGTCAGTCAAAATATCACGATGCATAGCTGGACAATGGATTCTACATTTTCAGTCAAAGTTATGAGGTGTTACAGACTTTCAACAACAGTCTACGGCTTTGTTTTATGCTACGACTGTGTAGAAAGAATAATTAAACGAAGCGTTTTACCTTTTCTTGATGTAAGTGAATATGTCCTGAAAATGTAACAAATTTGCCTGTCATCTGAATTTGACCACATTCTCGCAAAATCAAATTTATATTTCTATTTCAAGTAATTGTATTAATATTTGAGTATTGTATAATACTCATTTAACCAAAAAAATCCTTGAAATATTACTGTAAATGTGCCAAGGTATCAAATAAAACACGTAATACGTGATATGTATGTTACATATATTTCGATAATTGTGTTACAGTAAGAATAGTCTTCTTGTGTTTCTGTTCGACAAATTATATTCCCGGATACATGATTATTCATATCACAGATAACTGTCACAAATAGATTTTGGGCTAATGGTTTCATCATATCATGAAAGCAATTTCTTTCATAACGATAATACAAAATTCTTTGACATACTATAAGTCATAATTATAATGAGACCTTGATAAATAATGCTGAGGTAATGTCATATTTTCTACTTCGTATTTAAAAATTTAAAGTTTGTAAAAAATTTGCAAAATACCTTAAGAAAATGAGTTCGTTTGTGCAACTAACATTGGCATTCTTTGGTTAAACAAAAAAAAAATCACCGCACTCGTTTTACGTACATATTTCAAACAAATTCTTTTAGCAAAAGAGTACAGTTCTCCTCATTTGCGTCTACCATAAGTTTTGCTTTGCGTCTCACACTATCAGATTCACTGCATGTAAAATGAAGACTAATGGCGTAGAGCACACGAACTATATTAGCTAAGCTCACTGACCTATTTATGTTAGCCCCTATAGCCTTTGAACTCGTTCATTCTTATTCTTGTAGTAAATATGTCTATTGCTCACGCAGTCCGGCTTATTTATCTCGAAGGCTAGAATCCTATAATTCAGGAAATATGGTAAGCAGATTTTTCCCTGTATATTTTTACACCATAAAATCTACGCAAATAAAAAGAAACAATCTTAAATGAAACTAGGTAAAGATTTTAAGAAATAATGTGCTTCCATTTATATATAATATGTTTCCATGAACTAAAGTGTAAGTAACATACTTGTTTGGTTTATACCAATATTTCACCATTGTCAATTACGTAAACAGATCCGGTGATGCTCCTTGCACGATCACTTGCTAAAAACATTATTAGGTCTGCCACCTCTTCACTTTCGACAACTTTGCCCAAAGGAATTTTTGTGTCCCGAATTTTATACAACTCATCTGATTGTTCCTGAGTGAATCCGGAGGCTTGCACAAAATGCGTTCTAGTCGCCCCCGGATTTACGGAATTCACTCGGACTCCGTTCTTAGCCAACTCAACGGCGACGCATCTCGTAAATTGATCTAGCGCCGCTTTAGATATGCAGTAGGGTAGGAAATCTAAGTCTTTGATTACTCTGAATGCGGCAACACTTGAAACGTTAACGATGTTCCCTTTGGAGCTGACTAAATGAGGTGTAGCGAGGCTGGTCAGATAGTAAACTGCTCGCATATTCGTTGCCATGATTCGATCGTACGGTTCAATGCCGTCACGGATACCGGCTTTACATCCGAAGCCCGCATTATTCACGAGGACATCGATACGTCCAAATAGATTGATGGTTTCACTGATGATCTTTTTGACATCATCGTCATTACTCAGTTCTGCTTTCACAATTAGAGGTTTAATTGCTTTTGCTTCTTCACACTTTGCAGCTACTTCGCTAAGGGCGTTTTCATTTCTGCCGACTAGAACTAGAAGAGCAGATTGCTTAGAAAACAATATTGCCGTGGCTGCTCCAATGCCAGAACTTGCACCAGTAATTAAAACAACTTTGTTTGCGAAGTCCATTGTTCAAGACGACTGGTCTGATACTAAACCGGGGATTGACACTTTCAGTCCTAACACAATAGCCCACGGCCTTCAACGAGATAATTAATTCCGGCATGATTTTTTGTATAGAGTTTTTAATCATTGACGTAGTAACCGTTTTACTGATACTACCGTAATTATTGTTATCTTATGCATGCATCCATGTTGCTTTTATTAGCTGATAAATAAACGATTATTGAATAATAAATCGAAAATGTATCAATTTACGATTATATTAGTATACGATTATATGATAATATTTAGATAAACATTTTCTTGATTAGTATCACCATAGTTATGCTGCTGATATTTAGACAAAAAGGATTTGTTTTCAATAAATGAGTCAAAAATCCAATTTGGTTTGGTAAGCACTAAAAAAGAGATTGATTTCCTACTGAGTTAAAATATTTTTTTTATCATTATACCACTGGTCTTATTTTACATTGCACTATATACTTTAGCTTAAATTATAAATGACTCACAATACTCGTAAATTATAAAATTTACTTAGGTTTTTTTTATTCGTACGTAACCTTGCAATGAAAAGGAACTCCGGATGACGGTTACGATCCAAAAGAAACGTTTATCTTACATATGTCCTGTCCGTCATGTTGAGATATTAATATAATAAACGTAGATATTACTTAATGCAATAAAACTTCTTAACTCAACTCTAGACATGTAAACCTTGTTAAAAGTGAAAACTTATAATGACAAAAAAAAATTCAAATAACACAGCAACTTTATGTTGTATCTGTTACCTACCTACTATATAAATATAAATAGTTTATATTAAGGAATTATAAAAATCGATTAAAAAAAGGATTTTTGGCTGTAGAATGTTTAAAATTTCGACTACGCAAAAACTACGTTTTAAATAACTAAATTGGTTGTGAAATAAATCCTAGTAATAGAAATAATCTCCATACTATCTAAGTACCTAAATTATTCGTAATAATAATAAACATTTCTTGATCGTACTCATACTAGGTAGTCAACTCGATACGATACTACTATATTTTTTTACCTTAGGTGGCTCAAATCCCGCCATGTACCAATGTGTTTTCGAATTTTCGAAAAATATATAACCGTCATCCGACGCTCTTACGATGAAGGAAAACATCGTGAGGAAACCTGCGCACGTCTGTGAAGAGATTCAAAGGTTGTGCGTGAAGTCGTCCAACCCGCACTGGGCCCGCGTGGACGACATAAACCTAATTACCCTATACGGGTAGGCTCGTGCCCCTCGGTGGGGACGTTTAATGAGCTGGTGATGATACTATACTCGATATAAATATACTAGGCAGGTATCAACCGCAGTGTCATATGACCCCGTTACAAAGTAGGGTTAAAGACTTGCATTTTTTGGGAGAAATACCGCAGATAGTAAAAACAGCTAGATCTTATATCCGCCGTCTCGGGAGACAGGTGCAGGAAAATATTGATGGAAAATAATATAAATAGTACAATTACTACCTAGAGCCCGCTCTTTAGAACTGCATCGGATTTAGACAGGTTTATCATTTCCAATAAGGTAAGCGAACGAGATGTCCTCGTCACTTCCTATAATTAAAAACAGACAACTGTGTTTTTTGGTTGTTTCATAAAAGCAAGCAAATAATATATTATTTTTTGCTAAAAGGGCAGCAAAAATGTTTTTTTTTATCTAGTACTTGTTAAAAACATTCAGATAAAGTGGTGGAAAATAGCAAAACTCTACCTAAAATATATATTTTAAAACGTATTAACAATGCAGGTTCAGTTAATCCATTCATCCTGACTTGCCTCTCGTATCGAGGGCAAACTACGTAATGTCGGTTCCGGAGGCATGCCATTTACATGAATGATTATTCAGGCGTAGTAACTTGGGTATTGTTAGGATGTGCGAATTCAGTATCTAATATTTAGATGATAAAGTTTACTATCGACCAGGCGTTACATAATGCCATTCCGAAGTTTATCTGTGTAGCCCGTATGGACCATTGTTCGAATCCGCTAGCCTATGTTAACAGAACGCACGGCGTAGACGCAGGCAAATCGAATGTCTTCGAATATGATAATTTCTACAATACATTACCAGATCATTAAGCGTCCCCACCGAAGCCTTCTCGCAAAGAAAGGGTGCCAGAGTCGTAAAGCCCAGTGCGGATTGGCCGACTTCACGCACTACCTTTGAATCTCTTCGCACGCGTGTGCAGGTTTCCTCACGATGTTTTCCTTCACCGTAAGAGCGCCGGATAACATACATAATAATTTTGAAAATTCAAACACACATTGGTACTTAGTGGGATTTGAACCTGCGCCCTCATAATTGGAAGGCAACAGTCCACACCATTCAGCCACCGACGCTCAATGGTGTGGACGCAAAATTCCAAATTGTCTGTAACAATTGCAGATAAAGGAATTATTCATTTACAATTAATCTACGGCGACCGAAAAACTGCGATATATTATTTACAATCATCCCCTTAATCGCGCGGAATAACAATGTATTCTTGATCTTTCATTGTTCTATATAGTTTCTTTGACTTAGTAATATGTGTGTTTCACACATGAACATTATAGAATTCGATGTTAAATTTCGCCGACCGAATTCGGTATTTGCTTTGGAAGGGTAGAGGACTGTGTGCAAATTAATGCAAAATACAACGGCAGCATTACGCACGGTCAACCGAGGCACTAATTTGTCCTCATTACTCCGCAACTTCGTAATGTAACGGGTACCGTTAAACGTTTAATTAACTTGCTTAATTAAGGCTGATACTGTTNGTGCCTTCTTTGGGTTGAAGCTCTCCATTGCGGTCTTTAGTTCTAGGAGAGTAAAAGGTGGATCCTCCGCTCTCCCTCTATCAACTGGCAACACTGCCTACCTGTCAGACGTTAAAAATTTGGCTCCTAAGATATTTTTCTAAATAATTAGTAATTAAGTGAAATTAACAATTGAAACAAGTGATTGCGTGTTGTTATACAATAATTAATAAGAATAATCATATGCAATAATCTAAAAAACGCATATTTTTCAAATAAGAAGCATACCAATTTGACCACCGGCCAACTGTCATTTTACATGACTACCATTCATAAATCAAGAGATTTACAGGGAAGTATTGTGTTATTTACTACAATTAAGTTATATAGAACGTGTTAACACTCGTCTTCAGTGATATTTAATAACTGCTCTGTCCTTACCATACCATTATTATAAATAATACCTATCTCAAAACACTTACTCTGACTCTCACATCTATCATCTGATAACTTCACATCCCTCACATATCTTTGTGAGACACGTCCATCCTCAAAACATTGGCCTTGTTATGTCTCTCTTTGCTTGACAAAAGTGGAAGCAGAGTTGACGACAAAACTCTTAGCCCCAGACACAATACTCCTACACATAACATTCCAAAAATATTGTCTTACGTTATTGGTACACCAACATTTCATTACATATTCATTATAAGTTTATAATATTTTCAAATAAACAACTGTTGATAAACTTCCAAATTGTCGTGTTCAAATCTACCTACATTTATTTTTTATAATATAAAATATTATTTAATTATATTATTTAGTTTTAATTACTTTAACTGGTCCTGCTGTTAGATAATTAAATCATAAAATTAATAAGAATATTAAGTGCAACATTCGACACTGATATTGCCACATTTTGGTATAAATTGAACAACGCTTCTTGCTTTCAACGATCATTATGCAAACTCGTGGAGCTGTAACACGTCAGCTTGAGCAGGCCTTGCATGAGCTCAAAAGCACCAAAGATTTACTTAATCAATTTAACTTAGAAAGGGATGAAAATGAAAAAGAAATGTTAGAAGTGTTGGACAAAAAGTGTGTTAAAAAGGAAATGGCTGATCTCCACTGTAAATACATGTCTGTTGTAGATGAACGGGACCACCTTCAGCTTCTGGTAGATGGATTTGGTGATTGCAGTGAGGAATATGAAAACTGCCTTCGACGTATCACTGTTTTGGAACAGGAGCTGCAACAGGCACACCGCCAAATCACAAAAATGGAGACAGATAAACTGGACCTTGTTACAAAACATAACCAAAGTCTTTTTGAAGAATTGGTAGACAATGCACCCAACCTGGTGTCTACTGTACCAATAAATTCCCCTGCCTTTATTGATTTAACTAATGATGTTAGTATTAATTTCACACCAAAAGAGGACAGAGGTAAACATAAATGGAGCAAAAATAAATGTAAAAAATATATTAAAATTAATAAGTTTATCAACAAAACAAAGAAGCTGATAAAACAACAAACAAAAGTTCAATAATGTAAAATTTATTAATGAACGTAGAAGGTTAGGCGATGAGTTGGATGTGTATTCATTGATGTTAAAAACCAATTTAACCAAACATGAAACAGAAATTAATGCTTTTCAATCAGAAATAAATAGTTTAAAAGAACAACTAGAAGTTGTTACACATAGGTATAATATTAATAAAAAAGAAAATGCTGAACATATTCTAGCACTAAAACAGATGATGTGCTGTCCAGATTTGCCAATTCCCATCTCAATTGCTCAGTTAGTTCTTGTGCACAAAGTGACCCAATTGTTAGTGTTAGTTCATCCTCATTATCATCCAGCATCTCTGATCAGGCTCCCAATAGAGACAATAATGTAAGATATAATATTGTGATGTTTAGTGACACAATGGGCAAGAATATGGGCCAATTACTAAGTGATTCTTTAGGTCAGCCAGTTTTAAACCACTGTATGCCTGGATTAACTTACAGTACTTTAATAGAAAAAATATCAATTACACATTTGTAAATAATACAACTTTAATCATATTAATAGGTAACCGGGGTCATATGAACAAAAAAGAACTTTTACATTACTGTAGTACATTAAGCTTATTAAATGTTGACAAAATAATTTTATTTACATTGCCTTATAGCCAGAATGTAACCCAAGAAGAAAACAATATTAGACATAGACTAAATTTGACATTGGATATGGTTTCTTTTTCCAATAGTAAAATTATTAACTTGATTGACATTAATAAACTTAAAAATATTAACTGCTATGTGAGTAAAGATAATAATTATTATATTTCATATTATTTCAAAAGACAAATAGCAAACTCGCTATCATTTTATTTTAAACATTTAGCCAACAACTTGGCTATTTTACCTGCTTTTATTGAGCACAATACTTTATGTAATTTAAGACTTTGGAATTTGTTCCAAATAATTTAAATTAGTTAATAAGACAATAGAGGAAGTCTCTTGCATTCCAGATTTATTGAACACTGTGACAACAGAGAAACCTGTGATAAATCATTTAAATCTGGTACACCAGAATATACAAGGCTTCTCTGGCAAAGAATTAGAAGTAGGTTTATTCCTGGAACACAAAGATATACATATATTAGGTTTAACTGAACACTGGCTAAATAGTAGTAATAACATAATAAGTATTGATAAATATAAAGTTGGTAGCTCGTTCATGAGAGTTTCAGCTATCAGAGGTGGATCATTATTATTAGTGCACGAACATTTAAAATTTAAGGATAGAAAGGACATAGTAGGACTTTCAATAGAACGAACTATTGAATTGTCATGCATAGAGCTCGAGCACTTTATAATTATTTGTGTATACAGACCTCCTTCATCAGAATATGCTTTGTTTGAGTCTACTATGGAAGAAGTGCTTCAAAAAATTGCAAATCCTCCAAGAAGGTGATTGTATGTGGAGACTTTAACATTAACATTCTAGATTCAACACAAAACTCTATTAGGTTCTTAAATCTTTTTAAATCATATAACTTAATAAATCAGTTATCTGAACATACGAGAGTCACTCCTACTACAGCCACCTGTTTGGACAATATTTTTTGTGAACAAAACGTTTTGAGTAAATCTGTTATAAATTGCTTACAATCAGATCACAGTGGACTATTAGCACAGTTTGAACATTGTCATGTCTCTAAAAGTATAAACATTGTACATAGGCCAATAAATAAACACCGCATTCTTAGGTACAAATCTATTATTGATGAAAAAATTTCACAATTAAAGTTAGGGAACCAAAATGCTAATAATTTGTATGAAAATTTATTTACTATTATAAAAAATACATTTAATAAAATATTTCCTACTAAAATGACAAAAGTGAATAATTTTAAATCAAAATTCAGTGAATGGGCCACACCAGGCATCTACAGAAGTAGATCAAGATTATATGATTTATATAGTTTGAGGGCTTCTTCAAATAACCCTGAATTCTACAACTATGTAAAACGCTATTCGAAGATTTTCAAAAAAGTATGCTTAGCCGCCAAATCTAATTTTTTGCGCGATAAGATTAGAAATGCTAGCAATAAAATCAAAACTACATGGAATATTATTAATAAGGAGACTTCAAGAACCAAGCAAGTTGATAATACTTTTTCTCTTAACATTGACAATAATGTTCTGAACAATGACTCCGAAGTAGCTAATGCTTTTGAAGACTTCTTTTCTAATGCTCCATGTAAAGTTACTTGCCAGTTAAGTTCTAGTTCATCTATTGCTAGAGATTGTTTGATATCAAGTGTTGATAAATGCAATAACCAATTTAGCTTTACGTATATTAACTCAAACACTATTATAAAAGCTTTTAAAGAACTAAATATGAAGAAAACTGAAGATTTGTGGGGTATATCAGTAAATATCATTAAATCAATTATTGATAGTATAGCACCCCACTTAGCAATCATATTTAACAATTGTGTAGATGAAGGTATTTTTCCAAATTTAATGAAGTACAGTAAATTAATCCCATTATTTAAAGCAGGTGACAAAAGCGATCCATCAAATTTTAGACCCATTTCGATCCTACCAACATTAAGTAAAATTTACGAGAAAATTATTTTTAATCAATTAATTGCTCATTTTAATATGAATAGAATATTACATGTAAAACAATTTGGCTTTACTAAAAATAAAATACCACTGATGCTGGGGTCGCACTTATCAAACACATATTTGACGCCTGGGAGAATAAGCAGGATGCCATTGGAATATTTTGTGATCTATCCAAAGCCTTTGATTGTGTAGATCATGCAACGTTGTTGATTAAGTTGAGACATTACGGTGTATCGGACTGTGCATTAAAACTTTTAGAGTCATATTTGTCCGACAGAATCCAAAAAGTTAATGTTAATGGTAAGAGTTCTCCTGGTGCTGTTCTGCACATGGGGGTACCTCAGGGCTCAATATTGGGTCCTCTTCTTTTTCTAATATATATAAATGATCTTCCCTACTATTGTAGTAATATTATGGACGTAGTACTATTTGCTGATGACACATCTTTGATTTTTAACATCAACAGACACATGGAATCATTTGATGATATGAATAGTTCCCTATCCAAAGTAATGCACTGGTTTACTGTAAATAATCTACTATTAAATACTAAGAAAACCAAATGTGTCAAGTTTAGCATGCCAAATGTAAGGCAAGTAAATTCTAATGTTATTCTTAATAATGAAAAATTAGAAACAGTAAATTCAACTAGATTTTTAGGTATTACTATTGATGCTAAACTGCAGTGGGGACCCATATTGAAGCACTGGCCGGTAGACTTAGCTCGGCAGCTTATGCTGTTAGGAAAATAAGGCTCTTGACTGATGTCGAAACAGCGAGATTGGTATATTTTAGTTATTTTCATAGTATAATGTCATATGGTATATTATTGTGGGGCGCAGCTGCTGACATACATAATTTTTGTACTACAGAAAAGAGCTGTCCGTGCCATTTACAATCTTAGACCACGGGATTCTTTGAAGGAGCTTTTTAAAGAAATAAATATATTGACAGTCGCATCGCAATATATTTTTGATAATATAATGTACGTACGTAAGAATATCCACACTTTTGAAAAAAACAGTGATCATCATAATTTTAACACTAGGAATAAAAACAAACTTGCTGTTCCGAATCTTCGTCTTCACAAAGTAGGGAAATCTTTTGTCGGAAATTGTATAAAGTATTTTAATAAAGTGCCACAAAATATTGTTGATTTGCCCTTGCATAAGTTTAAAGCTTTAATTAAAACTACCTTGTTGAAAAAGGATATTACACAGTAGATGAATATTTAGCAGACAAAATTTTGTGGTGCTAGTCTGCCTGCATTGTGTTCCAGGAGCAGACGCATATAATTGAATTGTATAAATTTGTTATTTGACCAAACTCTGTAAATCCAAGTATTGAAAAGAGTAACCCACGAGTTTCTTGCCGGGATCTTCTCGTTGGATGGCAGCATTCCGAACCGGTGGTAGAGTCATTAGATTTAATAAAAAATTATATACTGTTTTGACGATTCAAAAGTATCTGTAAAGATTTATTTGAATAAAGCATTTTTCAATTTCAATTTCAATTTCTATCTGTCCCCCGTAAAGCTGTATTAAAATAATGTAGGTACTAAGAAATTTTACTCCTTGGGATCTATGGAGTATATTTTTCCGTATTTTGCAAAAACCTATTTGTCTGGAGTAAACACTATATTAAATTTTAAAATACAATGATGTTTAAATAAAGTACTCATGTTCTACTGCGGAGTAAGTTGAAATATAGTAAGCAGTAGATACTAAGGTAGGAAAGCCCTAGTCGAATAATAAGTTAAAAACAAAGGCTTCCACAGAGTCGCTCTGACATCGAAAGTTCTTCAATATATCGCTACGGTAATATCATAATATCTGTCGTGTCCTCCCTTTCAAGTTTCACGATATTTTACGTCGGAATGTCTCGGAGGCCTTAGAAAATATGGTGAGCAATAAAAATGTCAAGTCAGGTCATCAAAATGGAAAGCCCGAGGCGTTTCGTCGCCAGATGTGCCACTGAATCAATGAAAAACTGTTTTCTTTCGTGCTTCACATCGGCTATATATCAGGATGCCCAACTCTGAAGGTTTTAGGCTAAGGGATGTACTTTGATATTTTTGACAATGTTTGGAAGAATAACGAAAACAAATATTTACAAATACTACTGTATGTTGGTTTCTAGAATATCAGTCCATAAAAATAATCTTATTTTGTCTATAATGCAAATTATACATTCTGGATAACTGTACTGAAAAATACTTTACATATGCTATAAATATTTATGAGTATGGTTTTTGTTTGTTTACTATTATTATCTAATTGTATCGAAATAAAAGAACTACTTTCAATCATAAATTTGCGTATGCTAAAAGAACTCAAAGATTTTAGAAACTAGAATTTTCATAATACATGAGTACCATGACTGACAGTATACATACCAGGATATTAAAGCAAAAAAAATATTGAAATCTTTAAAATAGTGTCTTTGATGCAATGTACTATTTTAACATAACTATAAAATAACATCACCATAAGTATATGGTATGAAATAGCTATTGCTATACATAGATACATCGCATAAAAGAAATAATTTTACTCGATGTCAGAGTTGAGCCAGTGCAATTCGCTATCCTCGAGGGGTGGTAAAGTAAACAACGAATAAGATTATTTATTATTCAAATCTTGTATTCAGTTCACCTCTCTAGCGCAATTGCATTGGGTTTTAATATCCAAATATATTATGATATTTATAAGTTTGTTTTTATATTGATATAAAACAAGATTCTTCTCTGAATACTATATTTTCGTATTCAAATACCTAGTAGATAAGAGGCTAACATTTCTTGATTATTAGAAAACAACTTAAAAGCAGCAATCACAGTGTTTGTGTGTTAAAAAGGTAATTCAGGATAAATAGCATTATAATTGAAGATGATGATTTTGATTAATTACTAATTAAAAGCTCACGTCCTTAAAAAAATCATTTAGTATGTTATAAAATTTTTAAATTCTTATCGATCTGTTAACGGTAAATACAATATAATTTCTACCATTATGCTACGAAATAGTATCGGCAATACATTAAGTTTTCAGATAGTTTTCATATAATTCATGTGTAGCTCATAGACATAGTATTACTTAAACGTTTTGACATATTGTTTAACTTTACATGACCTAAAGATTGCTCTTTTGTTTAGTCTACATGATGTAAGTATTTTTTTCCTTTAACTTTATCCTCCCTCCTCTACAAAATCTATCTTAAATAGACGCTAGCCACTGGTCTATGAGGGAACTTTGGGCATCTGTAATAATGGCCCCTGTTATGTTTGCTGACGGGACAAATTCTGATCCGCGCACCTGGTTGCGCTGACACGAGGAATATTTATTTCAACGCGAATTTATACTGTATTGTTTAATAATAGTGACGTTTTAAGTCAGCGCCAACGGTTCGTTTTTGTCCTGAATTTCACATTTAACAAAGAGCCAGTATATAATAAAGCACCGCCATATCTTTTTTTTTTCTCATCTCAGTTAATCATTGGTTACGGTGTTGAATTCATTGTAGTAGGTTGAATACACCGTCTATGTTCGAAGCAATAAAAATATTAAGATAAAAAATACTAAGCCATAAATCCATCGGACTAGCAGTTATGAGCATAAGGTATTTACTAACTATTATCTGACTACTCCTAAGTTAATTCGTAGACAAACATCACAGATACATTTATTGAAATATATTAAGTGAAATGGAGATTGAAGATCCTACAGTTGCTTATTTTTTTCATTCTCATCTGAAATCGGTGTCACATTCGTGTAATTCGAACTAAAGAATAAAAATCACACTACAGCTAGTGCATATAAAAGAGCATGAACCTCGCTAGTATATAAAATATTCGCAATTTTTTTGTTTATTTAAAAAACAGATAGCTGTTAATTCAGGACGTTATTGTGCGAAGAACAAATTGAGAAAAAAAGTAATAAAAACAAACGAAACACTTAAAAAGAACAAAATAGATTCGTTTTCCCATTCAAATCTAAACGGCTATTGCTTAGGCGGCTGTAATTCAACGCCCTCTTGCATCGGCAATCGGCAATAAATTAAGTAGGGAGAGTAAACCTATTGAGCTCTTCGATCTGCGATCTCCAAACTGTAGAGTGAATATGTAAAACGAACTAAAGGATGCGCACTGCAATAAATTACCAAATGAGTCTGGCAGGATTTGTGCACCCTTATTTTGGATTTACAAAAGAAAATGGATATCAATCAATATGTAAGAAAAAGATTTATTAGAACATCTGTATGTACTCTAAGTATCTACTGCTCATGAAACTTGCAGTATGAAATTTACTACATCTTATTACCTCAAAATATCATTATGGTAATTATCCACTTAGTGCACCCATTAATACTTGAATAACAAAACCGGCAAAAATGGCGGACTAGTTGATTATCTCCAACGTGACGTTATAGTGTTGCAACACCATGGCAGATTAATGGAAATAAATAATTTTGACAGAACTTAAGAAGTAGTTCAGTTTAGCCCAGTTTAAAAGTTTTTGTAAATGTTGCATATATGAACTCTGTCATTCTTAAATAAATTCATTAAATCATAGAAAAATCACTAAGTACTATCTTATAAGTACTAACCCCTGCCACCATGAAGAAAAATATGACTTTAGCTTAATGTAGTTAATTTATTTTATTAACAGAACTTTTTTTCATTTTTGTTTTCCCGATTCCCCACATTAAACCTCCATTTGAAAGTACGTTGTACGCAAAGCACCTTAGCGACAAGGACATTAGCATTTACGTCATGTAGGGTAACATCACGATTGCGTACCAGGATACAATATTGAATTATAAGAGGTCTATAAATAAATCCATTATGACGGGATGAGGAAACATCCTGACTCCATAAAGATGAGCCAAGCAAAAGCTTTGTAAAGATAAAATCATTACTTTGTTTAAATTAAATTATGAACGCCTACTTTCTTTCCGCAAATACGTGTGTTTCTTTGTCAGTTAATATAATTTCCACGAGTATAGCTGTGCACCTAATTTTTAATAGCTATAATATTAATAATGTATTTAATTTCCAAACATAACTAAATATAGTATGCTTTGAATCATTAATTTCCTCTAAATGTTGCTTCTCGTTGAATCTCAACTTACTCTCATATTTTTAATAATTAGCAAAACTAAAGCTAAATCATTTAAAAATGATTAAAAAAATATGTTTTTATCTAAAAATTGATATTTCAATATTGTTTGTTAAATTTTATAATGAATAAATAAATAAGGTATTTCATAGACAGCTTTTTATATAATTCACATAAAACATATTATAAGAATTTTAAAAGCAGCCCTTAATATCCAC
The DNA here is from genome assembly GCA_019425675.1 of Leucinodes orbonalis. Taxonomy (NCBI): domain Eukaryota; kingdom Metazoa; phylum Arthropoda; class Insecta; order Lepidoptera; family Crambidae; genus Leucinodes; species Leucinodes orbonalis. The sequence goes on from PQWD01004028.1 coordinate 231,632, forward strand.
TGTTCAGGGAAGAACTACTTAGCGATTTTAACGTATAGAGAGATAAAGAGAATATTATTTATTGTACTATTCCAAAGACAAGTGACAATTTAGAAAACATTAACAATTAAACACAAAAAGTACAAATGGCAGCCTTATAGCTAATAAGCAATCTGTTCTAGGCAACCATACACTTAAAAATCATCATCTGATATCATCAGAGTATGTATTTGATCAAAAAAAAAGTTTTATCCAAACTCATTCGGCCACATCCTGGCATGATACCTACGCTTCATGTGCATAGCACTTTAAGCAAAACTTAGTTAGTAAACCAAATGAAAACCATAATCGTTCCGCTGCTTTTTAATTTTTGCAGTTAGATTTTTTGCTGTTTTTCAGCAGATGGTTTTCACAGCTTCACGTGCAAGTGGCGAACGCTAATGACTCTCAGTTTAAGGAACGTCTTCTGGAGATACTATTACAGTTAAAAGTGATGGCAACATTTTTGCGTGTAGAAACTACACTTTGAAATTTGAAAAATAAAACCCGAATCCCACGTACAACACTTGAAGTCTGTAATTTCTCATGAACTACGTCTCTAGAGTACAACCAAGAAGTCCACAATATCCTAAAAAAAATAAAAACGGCTACCGTACAGTCTCCCTTCAAGTCGAAACGCCCGGGCTCTCCCTTCTGCTTATCTGCAGCAATCAAACAAACGCACGATAATGATGTTACACAAGACGTCTTTCGTATACGATAACTAATGGCGCTGCATTGCGGTTACAAAATGTAATCATTGTTTATAGATACCGTCTTGTGACAGGGATGTTGGAACCCAGACTTCTGAGTCGACCCTGTTAACTTAAAAACATCAATTTAGAAATATACTTATTTATTGTGATTTTAAACAATGTGTACACAATTACTGGGGATATATTCCTAAGAGAGAAAATCAATGACAAAAGATGTGGTGCCATTTTCTATGCAAGTCTATAAAACACAATGTTCAAGGCGCGAGGTTATAACATATATCTGACAGTTTATTTTAAACAGACGCCAATTTTTAATCTTAGCGTCACACAAAAGTGTAAACCATTTATATGGTGAAGCACAACCGCAAGGGTTTGTTCTATACCGGTGCAGTACTTACATGTCGGTTTGTATTTGAATATATAATATTTGCGGATATGTATATGTCGCCACGTCAGTGGCTCAATGGGGTGTGTCGCCTCCTACCGGGAGGGCTGAGGTTCAATCCAGCACGTACCAATGTAGTTTTGAATTTTCGAAAAATATATTTACCTTATCCGACGCTCTTACGGTGAAGAAACACATCGTGAGGAAACCTGCGCACGCCTGCGAAGAGATCAAGTTTGTGCGTGAAGTCGTCCAGCCCGCACTAGGCCGTCCTCAGTGGGGAATTTATGTATATTGATCAATTGTAAAGTGTTTGACATGATTTTTAGGGTTTTAAATATTACATATTTGTATTAACAGATTTGCCTTATATTAGGGGATGTACTTTAAACCAAGAGAAGGTTATTTCTAAAAGTGCCAATATTCTCGGTTTTACCCTGTATAAGTATGCTATACATTATTTTTGAAGCTCAATCATTTGAAAATGATTAAAAATATGTTTTTATCTAATAATTAATATTTCAATATTGTTTGTTAAATTTTATAATGAATAAAATAATAATTTTATAATGAATATCAGTATTCACCTCAAACTGAAAGGATTTTTTTCCATTACTGTTTCAAATTTTTGCCATTCTCACACATTTAATTCATTCATTCAAATCAACCTGCAGAACTGACCAGTCTGCTCATTATAACGATAAATATAAAATCAGAAACGTGAACATAAAAGTAACCAATAATATAATTTTATTTATAACTGCGTGATTAAATCTGTATAATGCGATTTATTGCATCGCTGGAAATGCACATAAGAAGTGAGAGATACGCATAAAATTACTGTTTTTGGAACCTTGAATAAATTTAAATTTGATTTGAATAATCCAGTCATAAATAAGTTGAATTTGTGTCTAAATTTTTTCTAAATTTTACACATATATGATAAATCTCTCAAACTTTAACTTCAACCTTAGTAGTAACTTTATCGCATTTAAGACACAAACCTACAAGCTTTCTATTGACTTTGTCCTCTGTGGTGGTCATGCCACTTATTGAAACCCTAGCAGTTTATATATTCACAAATTTATTTACTATAATTTAGTAATGATTTTATCTTCACTTGGCATACAAAACATTAGTCAAACATTTTACAGTCCTCTAAAAGTTATGCTGTCCAATTTTAATACAGTATTACAAATAATATGGCTACCTGAAAAACCTTAAGGAATGACTTAAGTCAGATAAAAACGAATAAACGACCAAATCAAACATCTCAAGCGTCATAATAGGGCCCATATATTACGTCGATCATTACACCAGCAAAGAAGCGTTATCTCCCGTAATATGAAACATTAGCTTCGACATGTCCCTCAGGATTTGGACATATAAAAGCAACCTGGAATAAAATAATATGAAAAAGACTTAATGCGGCAGAAGCTTCCGTTTATACGGCTTAATATTTAATCTTGCTTACAATATTTGTCTTAAGTGACAGGCAGGATACTGCCATAAATAAGTTAATAGCTGAATGAATGGAAAGAAACATTATGAATTTATAAGAACAAAATATACCTATAAATTTAAAGCATCAACTAATAATTTATTAGGATTTAATAAAATTGAAAACGGACGGACTCCCATTAGATATGTGACTTTTGAATTTAAATTAAAATTCATAAATATTTACAGGATGAAAATTATCTACCGTAAACTAATGTGACCTGCCTGTGATACGTACTGCAGAATAACAAACGATAAACGTGTTTACGTGTTAAAGTTCCAAACCACTCAATAATAATGTACTTGTAGCGTTTGTCAATCAGATTCGTTGTTACAGTGTAATTTACTTGCTCATACATATTTTGTTTTATAGTAGGCAAACGATTTTTCTGATTGATAGCGATGTTGGTATCAACCACTACCCAATGCACAAGACCCATGTAACTTTATCGAGATATTAATTTACAATTCACAATTCTTTATTGCATACCACATGAGTTAAAAGGTTGTACATTTGTAATAACAGTTCACATGTGGACCTGAAGGGCACAACAACAATACATTTTACTTTTAAAAACATTTACAAAATATGTTGTACATGCAAGATCAATAACAAAACAAATTAAAATAAATTCACGAATATATTTAAGAGTAATTGTATTAATTAGTAGTAATTTCCAAGTGCATAAAAAAATAAGTATATTTTATTGATTATACCTTTATGAGTAATCATTTAATACATTATAAATCTATTATAAACAATCATTAAATTCAGGTTATAAAAATACTTGTACTGATCGATTGAAATAATTAGTGATCTTTAATATAATTCCCTTTTTTGATTATTAATTATTAAAATATTTTGTTTCCAGAAATTCATTTATTGTGTAATAACATTTTCTATTAACATTACTTTCAATTTGTTTATAATTTAAAATAGTTTTCTCATCTTTAATTGTATCTGGCAATTTGTTGTAAATTCTTACACACATAGAATTGGGGAATTATTAATAACTGAATTAACATTTTGTAACAATAATTGTTTATGAAACCCCTTACAATACCTTAAAGGTTTAAAGTAACGCGCTTTCAAAATAACTAAAATAAATATTGAAAATTACATCATTTTATATTCAAACTAAGTTATCTACTATTGAAAGACTTTTTTTAAATTGCCTTCAGGAATCGAGTAAGCTTAGATTCAACGTTGCGTTGCAACCTAAAAAAGGAATATGATGAGAATACCGAAAATAGAGTTTTTAGGACTCCGGTAGCTTCATTCACTCGGCGGAGCACAACGCGAAGGGTGTTAACATCTGGTTTCTGCGAGGCTGTGGTATCACTCAGGTTTGTGCCTGCCAATTATAGGTATTTTGTCTATAACTTGAAGACGACAAATTATATTTTAACATAAGCAATTATTTTATATTTAGTATGTCGACATAATGATGCATGCAATTGTGGCTATTTATGAGAAACTTAAAGAGTACTGACACTCTTATTGTACCGTATTTATTGCAAACTTAACTCTAACAAACACCAACTCGAAGTAATATTATGTCTCAGTTTGAGTAGAATTAATTGGTGCCTGCCTTGCTCTATTCCCGCACTAAGCTTACCAAGTTTTTCTCATTTTCAAACAAGCAAGAAGAGAGTTAAGTATAGTCTGTGGCTAGATCCGGCATAATTTACGAGCCTCGCTAAGGAGAATATTTATGTAGCACCTCCTGGTTGGTGCTTGGACACATGTTCCTACTTATCTACCTGCAAATTGTGAATAAATAATACTGCGTTTTACTTTGAGATGCTTTTAAATAGTTTTTATTGAAATATTTTACGCATAATTATAATTGATATATACGAAAAAGTAAGTTGCAGAGTGATTGACACTAGTCGGGGCTGGAAGATACAAAATAATGACTTAATTTACGCTTAGAAAAGGGAAAAATCCTTATTATCATCATCATCGGACCCGCACAGCAAACTTTTAGTTATGGAGAGTTATATTAAGTACTATGTACCATAATATGATAAACGGCAAAATCCTAACCAAACTGGTAAAAACTGCGCAAAGTGATCTAATTGCGTCAAACATCAAATACATCAGAATATAAATAATCCCCTTGTTTGTCCTACATAATATAATATCACTGTCTGTCGCATTCAATCCTGAACGCTATTTTACGCTTCAGAGCACTTGTGACAGATGAGACTACGAAGGCTGCCTTAACTGGAATTGGAACAGTTATGTCTGCTTCGTGCTAAATTAATCGTTCATTATAGCAAAAATGTAGCTTAGACACTATTTCAAATTGCATGGGATGCTTAAACACACCAAATACGTCATCAGACTATTCGATTATAACTGGCTGGTTTTATTCAAGAATCTTGTCCAATGAAGCTTTTATTAAAAGTCCTAACCTGTTTTTTAAAGGGACCGATCAATATATAGAGTCTAGTATTCTATAAAGTTACTATTACCAAGTCGTACTCTTAATTAAATACGTAGTGACGTTCTTCCATTATTATCGCTGTAGATTACAAAGACAACTACTGTAGAAAGTACTATCCTACATACATTACCTGCCACAAAATATCCTATGTGAGCCGTATCCAATGACTTTAGTCAGTCTCATAGACTATTAAGCTCACAAATGTAAACGACACTATAATGTTATTCATAGTCTATTATAATAGTAGTGTAATACATTACACGTAATATTTAATATTCGACTCACAAACATACTTATGCATCAGTTATAGAACACACGCGTGCATATAACAGACTTGCTCGCGCCTATCATGCAAATACAAAAGGAAAATAATAAACAGTTACACAAATCTAGACTTGCAACCCGAAACTCAGCTCCCTGTTGAAGAGATCGAACTATTAATGTAGACCAGTAGTTCAGTGCATGTTGGAAATGGCCAGAACCCAATAATTACATTACAATATTATCATATTTTAATGTAATCATATTTTATAATTATATTATCATATTTTAATGTAATTTATTGTAAAAATATCTTATACAAATTAATTTCAAGTATATTCCACACTAAAATTGATAAGTGGTATAATAAGCTGATTCAATGACATATTTAAGAAAATTTAAATAGAGATTTACATATTATGGGACTAACTTTAAAGGCAAAAAAGCATGCCGATGGTATTATTGATACCTTGCAAAATTGCATAAATCGGATTTTTAAATGTATTTAAAATAAATAATTGAAATATTGCATGACTGAGAATAAGAATAAAAACTTTAAAATATGTATACTGCTAAAAATACGAAAACGATTGTATGGGCCCTCTCAAGGTTCTAGTGTTTCCGTTATTCCTTAAGAAAAGTATGTTCCTATAAAGTAACTACATACATCCGAAAGCTTAAAGTCTATGAAGACAGTCAAATGTGATAAAGGTTCACAAGAAGACTTGTTAAACAGTAGTAAAACAATATACGTTAAAAAACTGTCCTTATTCTCTCGTATTTTTACGTATAGTACTAATGCCGCTCGCGTGGTCGAACTAATTTGAGGCGGCGCCTTATCGTCGACTAATGTTCAGTGTAACACCACTTCCGACATGAACACCGCGCCGTTTGTGCTTGGCTCTTACGCCGCGAGGACAACGGGCTAGGAAGTCATCTGTTTCCGTATTTACACAATTTAGAAACACACTACTTACTTCTGTACTTAACACGATATAAGTGCACACATCGATACGGAAAAAATAATTAATGTAAGGGACCTATGGCCCTGATGCTTAAATAGCCTTATATTGTCATCTGGATTAAATCGTTCATCTGTAGTTTGTTTAGTTCACCACATAAATAATTTTATTGACCTGTTTCGACGTTTCCCACAGTTATTATATAGATAGTTGACATTTTATGCCACGTACTATCAAACAGTAGAGTTAACCAGCACTGACCCTTTGAAAACTTTCATAGGTGACGGTGTCATATTTTACTCTTTACCTCCCATTGCAAATTTTATAGTAACGAATTCGTCATGGTTACCACATAAGCTTACATGTTGTTTAAGTATTCACCATAAAAAAAGACTTACAATTGGAAGATCTACCCAAAATCTGCCAGCAGCTGTTGTTCTGTTGCCCAAAGTTTTTATTAACAACAACAAGTCCCGGCAGTTATCGTGATGTTTCACTTGTGTCGCGTCGCATCTGGTACGATGTGATCGATCACCGCGCCCGCCCACCGAACTTGCTGGTTCGGTCCGTCTTCGCCTTATCAGCTCTAGATTTGTAACGGCATGTGTGTCAGCGAGTTTTTTTTTTCACAAAGTCGATGCTTCATCCGTTGAAAGGAGGTTTTGTGTTCATTTATCTTTACGCGGACCGCTTTGTTTGGGGCTTGATTGCTTACGAGTATCATTTTATACGTAGTTTTATATGTCCTGCATTTAAATATTCATTAAACGTAATACAAGGCACCCTATTTTTGTTTTAATGGTATTAAGGCTAATTGTAAATCAATTGTGTAAATCAAATCGTACTATCAGCATGAGTGCATGTCTAAGAAACAACTAGCCTACAATATAAGAGAATAAAAGTAATCTAATCAAAACAAATATAGAACATATAAATACTAGAAAAGTAAATTAAATTATAGAAACGTCCACTACCATTTCGGTTGAAATAGTTACAAAACTTTATTTAGTCACCGAAATAGCATTCGTTTTAGCATTTTATCTTAACAAATTATATTGTTTAGTAAGAAGAATCTATAGCTAGTAGATCCTAACACAAACTGTAGCCCAAATAACAACTACAAATAAAATCTTACAGTCTGAAATCGAAACACATAAATTGAACACTATCCACGACAAGCGAAGGAAGTACATTTGACGTTAAAAGTATTTGGAAGAATTTACAAACTCCTTCCCTCCTTGAGTTCGATTTGGCGTGGGATGATTGATGAACTGCTGAAAACATTGTACACCATATTTACTAAGAAGACTGTATTCAAGGTTGTACCAAAAAAGTTCAAGGTTGACGGATGAAATTACTTAATACACTTTAACTCGAGTAATAAGGTTGACATTGGAGCTCCTTTCGATTTGTGTTTGGCAATAATGCTGTGTTCTAATTGAGTGAGGGGAGCTCCACGGCAAAACACCATTAAGTCTATATTGCCATACACCTGTGTACTATGAACGTATTACATTTCCCTGCTCTAGTTAGTTACCCACTAACACAGAATAATTTATTAGACTACGTAGCAATATTTTGGTTCTACGTGTTTTTGTCAGCATTTTTCGGCGCTCTGTAAAATTAAACTGTAGGAACTTAAGGCATGGTTCAAATTTGTCCCGAAGTGTTGTGGCCTTTTCATTAATATTTTAATAATTAAACAATGCCTAACCTTATCTTTTGTAAAATTTTATTATCTTTTTAATTACATCGGTATAACTTACATATACATCAGATTATGGACAGCTTTTTGTTTTATCATTAACATATAATTTTATAGCTGGATAAAAACTGATATAACTGATGAGAAAAGCGGAGATCGGGGATATCTGGTGCAGAATCGAGAATACCTTTATCCAGCAGTCGACTGCTATGGGTTGAAGAGAGAGAGAGAGGGATAAAACATCCCTGAATGTTTTCTGGCGAGTTCAACCATAATTGCAATACATGCAGTGCCTGTAAGTTGTTCGAAAGCATACTTATATTGGTTGTTTGGATACCTGGAATGTATTTCCTGGGCTGGAAATAATATACCTAGTTGATTGACTACATGATACTACATGGAGGTTCAATCGTATACCACAGCGTTGGTCTAATTAATGTCACGGGAGAACGCTGGAGCCTTGTTCGCTCATGAGTGGTAAGTTAATTCGGGTCCTATATGTCTTTTATAGATATCTCTATTTTATTTATTGTATTTGGAAAAATAGATACTAGTGCAATTGTCTGTTACCTATATTAATCTTTTTTTAGTAATTTATTAATCTATTATGTCTGATTAATAAATGATTGACAGAAACGTAAAAAATTTTAATATACTGCAGTTATTTAGCCGCTCATTTTTGTAGTGAATTCATTCTGCAGCTCCACTTTAGTTATTTATCATATAAAGCATATAAAACATGAAGCTAGAGCGTGTTAATTAAATGACTTCAGATGGAGACTTGCATAATATTTTGTAGTCACCAAGTGAAATACAATTTCGTTTCATGCGGTTTTTTGCAGGCACGTTTTATTTAATTTTCTGCGTTTCTATAATTAAAAATATAACTATGATGTATATTTTGGCAGTCAATTTCAATCGGGTTTCCTTTAAGTTTTTCCATCCCATGCAGTACAAAATTGGTGTGCATGAATGTCTGTTTGTATTGATCTGGGTGTTTTTTAC